>SNQJ01S0015715.1:88415-147931 GCA_010110895.2 Picea sitchensis | reverse complement strand
ATCGAGGCGCTCCTTTTGCAAATGTAGCCACAGTTTGTCGCCCACCTGGAAGTTGTGTGGCACCCGATGTTGATCATGTCATTACTTGTACTTAGCATTGGATTTGTCCAAGATGTCATGAAATTGTTAGTAGATGTGTTGAATGCACTCAATGAATTTGTTTGCCTTGTTAGCCTCAGACTGGACATGGGCTGAATCTACCTGAGTAGCTGCAAATGGCATGGCTACATCAATGGGACATAATGGCTAGAATCCCAAGCCCAGTTGAAAGGGGTTGTGGCTAGTTAAGCTATGGAGAGTCCGGTTGTAGTTGTGTTGTACATAGGGGAGGCTCTCATCCCATGTGCGTGGATGCTNATCGAGGCGCTCCTTTTGCAAATGTAGCCACAGTTTGTCGCCCACCTGGAAGTTGTGTGGCACCCGATGTTGATCATGTCATTACTTGTACTTAGCATTGGATTTGTCCAAGATGTCATGAAATTGTTAGTAGATGTGTTGAATGCACTCAATGAATTTGTTTGCCTTGTTAGCCTCAGACTGGACATGGGCTGAATCTACCTGAGTAGCTGCAAATGGCATGGCTACATCAATGGGACATAATGGCTAGAATCCCAAGCCCAGTTGAAAGGGGTTGTGGCTAGTTAAGCTATGGAGAGTCCGGTTGTAGTTGTGTTGTACATAGGGGAGGCTCTCATCCCATGTGCGTGGATGCTTTGAGTTGTACATGCACAAAATGTGTACAATCATCTGGTTGACAACCTCTGTTTGGCCATTAGTTTGTGGATGGAAAGTTGTGGACTTGGTGAGCTTGGTGTCCAGATTCGAACAGAGGCTAGACCAAAATGTATTGATGAACCTGTTGTCCCGATATGAGATGATACACTGTGGGATCCCAAAGTGTACCCACACTCGTTCAAAGAAGAGTTTAGCAGTGGCTTCTGCTGTGATATTCTTCCTACAGGACATCATAATGGACATCTTCGAGAATCGGTCAACGACCACAAAAACATAGTCATTGCCATGCTTAGTAGAGGAAAGGCCCAACATGTAATCCATAGAGATGGATTCCCAAGGTCAACTGGGGTTAGGAAGCGGAGTATAGAGTCCTTAACTCTTGATGGTCGGTTTGGAAATGGCACAAGCAGTGCAGGACTTGATGTACTTCCCGACATCCTGTCGAAGGTTCAGCCAATAAAAATACTTTTGCAGTACTTCTATGGTTTTCTCGACCTCGAAATGCCCAGCCAACCGACTGTAATGCGCCTCCCAAATCATCTCGGCACGCTCGCTTGAAGGAACACAAAGGTGTCCTAGGTGACAAAGCAGGGCATCCTGGAGGTCAAAATTGGGAACTTGCTTACCCTCCAAGAGTGTATTGTATGTGTGGCCAAACTCTGGATCACTTGTGTAGAGAAGCAGCCAATCGGAAGTCTCGTGCCCACAAGAGTTGAGAATAATGGTTAGCACCATGATGGGTGGTCGACTGAGGTAGTTTGCAACATTATTGGTACTGCCTTTCTTGTACTTAATGTTGAAATGAAACTGTTACAGTTATGTGGATCACTTCTGATGGCGATCGTTCTGCAACTTCCCTTGTGTCTATATGAACTGCAGGGGTCAGTCGTCTATGTGGATGACCGTTTACTTTCCCAAAATGTAATGCTTCCATTGCCGACAAACTTGCACAATGGAATAAATTTCTTTGTCATAAGTGGGATACTTCCAGACTGTGTTGGAAAGTGTCTCACTGTGATATGCCACTGGATGCCCATGTTGAGTAAGGAATTCCCTAATGTCATAGTCATAGGCATCTGTCTCGATCTCAAAAGGTTGTTGCAAGTCTGGTAATGTGAGCACTAGTGCAGAGCAGAGGCGATGCTTCAACTCCCCGAACGCCTTTTGTTAAGATTTGGACCAAAATTTTTTTTCTTTAGCTCCTCCCTTGGTGACTTGACTCAAGGACCAAGTGATATGAGAGAATCCCAACACAAACCTATGGTAGAAATTGACAAGACCTAAAAAGTTACAGAGCTCTGTTAGGGTGGTTGGGGCTGGCCAATCTCGAATGACTTGGATCTTTGTTGGATCCACATGCACCCCCCGCTCATCAATAATGTATCCTAGATACTAAACCTGGGTCATGCCAAAAGTGCATTTCTCCAAATTGGCACACAACTTGTGTTGTTGCAGTGTTTGGAGGACCTGTCAGATGTGGTGAAGGTGCTCTTCACAAGTCTGGCTGAAGATCATAATGTCATCCAAGTACACCACTACAAATGAGTTGGTGAATGGTTGTAGGATGTCATCCATTATCCTCATTAAGGTTGCAGGGGCATTTGTCAACCCAAATGGCATGAGCAACCATTCAAAAAGGCCCTCCTTGGATTTGAAGGAAGTCTTCCACACATCAGAGGGTTCGATTGGTAACTGGTGATACCCTGACTTCAATTCGATCTTGCTGAAATATTTTTCCCCCTTGAGTTGGTCCAGAAGGTCATCAATCCTTAGGACCGGGTACCTATTCTGAACACTGATCTTGTTTAGTGCCTGATAGTCAATGAAAAGTCTCCAAGTCCCATATCAGGCTCCCACAGGGTGATGAACTTAGCCAGATGATCCCTTTCTGCAACAACTCCTGAATCTGCCTCTTGATTTCGTCATTCTCTAGAACAGAGCATTGATAGATGGGTCCATTGGGAAGCGACACACCCGGGTTCAGATCGATGGGGTGCTTGACCTGGCAGTGTAGAGGCACCCCTACAGGGGAGATAAAGATGTCCTCGTACTCCTCCACGACCTTATCCATCTGTTGTTTTCATGCAGTGGGGCCCTGTCTGGAGGTCGCGGCCACAGTCTTCCTCTTTCCTTGAGGGTGGATCATCAGGACAACAAATTTCCTAGTTTTGGAAATGAACTTACTACATTGTTTTGCAGTAACCAAAGAGATGGTGGTAGGTAGTGCTATCTCTGGTATCATGTACAACTTATTGCCTAAGGTTATAATAACAACACGAGGCCTAGACTCATGAGGCCTAGACTCATACATAAAGAGGAGAAATGTCACATAATACCTCATCCGTGAAGGGCTTGATGTTGTAGGGAAGGAGACATTGTTGGCTAACGTGGAGGTCCCATCCTTGGTGCAACCTCCTGATGGTGTATGGTTGTGGGTTTGTTTTGGTCGGCAAGCCCAACTGCTTCACGACCTCTACCAACATGAGGTTATTATGTCTCCCGCTGTCGACAATGAACTGCAATGGGGAACCCCTTACCCACATCTTGGAATGGAAGAGATGCTCTGCCTCCTCTAGATCTTCTGGTTCCTCCTTTTGGATCTTTGTGGTGGCAACGGTGGCGTTGGGCTCTACATCGATAATATGCTTCCCCCTATCATTTCCCTTGTCGGGTTCTGATTCAGATTCAGAGGATGCATCCGACTCAGAAGCCTTCAACTCGGCTACCGGTGACTGCTTAGCCCGACACTCACTTGTGTTGTGAGTGGAGCTCTTATCTAACTCACACCACTTCCCCGTGTCCTTTTTTTGGCTTCATGGTGTTGTTCTTTTCTTTTAGCTTTGGCGGGTTATCTTGGACCACCCTGCCTTGGCTTAGTACTTATTTCTGTGTTTTGGGGGTACCTTTCCCTTGCTTCTGATTTGCAGACCCAAAGTCTCACTTTTTTTTTTTGAACTTCTGCTCAATCTTGGCAGCATATCGGTATGCCACACCAAGCGAGGAGATGTCGAGGAACTCCATTTCTTCCTGAATGTATGTGTGCAGAAAACTGCGGTACTTTAACACCAAATGTTTCTCTGAATATTTGATACCCAACTTTGTGCGTAGGGTATGAAATAGATTCATCATCTCATGCACATCTTGGTCCCTTTGTTGCCGCAGCATAGTCCATTGTATGTATTTGTCCTCATAGCTCCCCACGGGATAATATTGTTCCTTGATGGCATCTCAGAAATAATTCCAGGTGGGTGTGGCCAGGAACAGAGAGGGTTCCCCCTCACCCTATCGCTCTGAGTAGGTTTCCCACCAGTCCTTGACATGGGGGGCAACTTTGAGGAGTGCGAAAATAATCCTTTCTCAGTCGAAAAATCCATGAACCGAGAAATATCCTTCTAAAAGATTCAACCATCTATCTTTTACATCTGCATCTATTTGTCCCTCAAATATGGGAATTTCAAAGTTTGCTTGTACCTTAAAAGGTTTGGCACCTCCAAAGTGGCCGTTGTATGTCGATGCGCCACTAGTGGGAATCCGTTGAAGAATCTGGGCAAAGTTGTCCATCATCACGTTCCTTTGTTTCTCAAGGGCCTCCTCGAGAAACGTTTTGATAGGATCTCCTACTCCCTCATCTTTCTTTTCTTCCCCCATGGGTGGTCGTCAGGGTTTGCGAGACTGATCTTGCAAAGGTTCAACTAGATTGAGCCCCAACTCCTTATACCCCGACCTCATTGGGGACATGCAAAAAAAGATCGAGAACGAGAAAACCGCTCTGATACCACTGATCTGGATTTATGTAGGAACACAATGAAATACAAAAGTACACATAAATGCAGAGATGTAGTGTAAATGAGACTTCATTTCATTAATAACAAATGACTGAAAAATGCTTACAGACAGAATGGAAATAAACTAGCTAGGACGTTGGTAGCTTATCTATGAGAAGAGATGTGACGGATAATGGCCTCTGAACTACCTATTACAATGAGGCTCGAAGGCCTATATATTACTGAGAAACAATGGAAAAGCCTAAACATCCAAAAACCTAACCCTAGGAGATGAAACGCCAGAATATGGGCCCCATTGGGGTAAACTGGTACATCAATTTCTCGGGGTCGTAACTTTGGCATACTATCTCCGTTTGACGCACATGATACATCATTAGAAATATCTATCCGAGGAATACACTATTGGCAACGAATATCAAGTCTGGAATGGAGTCATATTTGCCGAAGAATTCATGCCCAAAAATTATCGTTTAGGGCCTCAAAACAACTCTGAAAGTTCAGGACCTGAAGAACTGCTAAAAATAGTAAATTGTGCTACAATTAAGGAAACTGAAAAATTGAAAGAAACAATGGTGTGGCTCCAAGTGGAATAGGCGGGTGGCCACCAATATCCACCTGGATCAGGTTGTAACCTTAGCTTCATCTTCGGAATTGGATCCAAGATCTTGAACCATGGTCATCGTCTTCGGTTTAGCTTTCTTAGGCTGACCCCTCTCTAGATTTAATTTTGGATGTAGATTCGAACAATGCCTCACATCATGTCCTTTCTTCTTGAAGTGAAAACATGTAGGACTTTTCTCTTCATCCTTATTCACTGTAGTTTTCTTCTTACTCATCCATTTTCCCTTCGATTACTCCTTGAATTCATGTGGATCCTTTCAAACATCCTCAACGTGTTTTCCTTCATTCGCTTCAAGATGTGTAGCTTGTACTGAAACTTCATCAATTTATTAGTAGGATTTAACATCAATATATTATGGTGAAGATATGAGTGCATACCACTAATATACTTTAGAAGAGTCTCAGGAGTATGTAATGGAATTCCCAAAGACAATGCCTTCCTCTTAAATTCATGTGTACAAGCTTGAACATTAGTCCCTTTTCCTTGTCTTATATGTTTCCAAGAAACCCTTGATGTTTGAATGTAAGTTAATGGGAAAAATTGATTTCTTAATGCAACAGAAAACCAAGTCCATCAAGAGATGATTTTACCATGTTGAATAAGAGCATCCTGTGTCCGAATCTCCCACCATATCAAAGCTATGTCATTCAAGCGAAGAGTATCCAATTGTGTTCTTGAAGTGTCCTATATGATTTTTTATACCCTGCAATAGAATTCAATATACTTGACCCAATTATCTAACTTCTCTACATTCAACTCTCCATCATAAGTAGGTAAATCAAACTTTACATCTATTATATACTTTCATCAGAATATGATGCTGAGGAGGAAGAGGAGGAGGAGGAGGATGAGGATGAAAGAGGCTCTTGATGTTTTTCACCTTCTCCTCCTTCTTCAATTGTTTCAATTTTTACCATTGTTTCAATTGGACCACGTTCATTTTGATGATGAGTTTCTCTCCTTCATTATATGTCTTTTCGCAATTCCTTAGACATATTTTTTTATCTCAAGGAACATCCTTCAAAATTGTTTATCAGCCTCAGAAAGAATATCATCATGCTTCATTTATCGTCTTCGAGCGAAGCTCCTTGAACCAATTTTAGGGTTATAACTTACAAGATTTTCTTCACCTTACTTATATTTGGACCTCATAAGAATTCACTTGCAAATAAATGTCAAAACCATCTATGATACCACATGGTATTAACATACAAAATGATTTATGATACAAACTTGGTTTGAAATATTAGTAAAACTCTGATACCAATTTTGATCCAGGATCTTTTCATCCGGTGACTTATTAAAGAATTGTATTAAAATATAATAAACTAGAGTACACCATAAACAAGGGAAAGATCGAAATAAAACAGACATAATCATGAAATATGAATGCAAAAACTTGATAACTGATTTCATCCCTGGTAGACTACATCTCCAGGTCCTGCTCTCAAATCGGTAAGCCTTTTTATTAACTCCACAAAAGAATTGAGAAAAATACATAAGTATATTGCATTCTAGACTTAAGCTATAGAATCTTTGCTCAGATAAGAAAAAAAGCATCACCACTACATTCGTGGCATTAAATTACCTAAAACAAATTGTCTCCATGCCTCGATCTGAGTCTAGCACTTTCAGACCCAAGGAAAATCTCGCCTCATTTTCCATGGCCGCACCTGCAACTAATGAATGGACTCTATATTGAAATTTGTGCCTCTATCTCGAAATTTGTGCCATTTTTTTATGGTCATGCCCTTCGTTTCCCCCCTTCTTACACTGGAAGAAGTCCTTTTTTATAGCCAAAAGTCAGACGGTTAGGTAATAAAGGGTTGGTTGGCACATTGGTTAGTGGATACTATATGAAGGCATTGGTTAAGAAGAGGTTTCGAGGTCGAACCCGCAGACTCCTGTTTCTTTTGGGGTATAGCTTGGAGGATGACCTTTTAGTTGGCAGAGATGTTATATTTGGTCGACCGGTGGAATATTCCACCAATCTAGTGGAACCACTGAAAAATTTGGCGGTATTTATATTTTTTTTGAATTCCAGGTTGTTGGGCGTCATTGGGTATTTTCCCACTGAAACGTGGCATCCAAACATTGGCCCATGTTTCCCCATTGTATAGTTAGCATGCCAGGTCACCTCTCTGCCATGTCACTCTACCACATATCGTATGGATGCCATGTAATCCTGCCACGTAGTGTACAGATGCCACATGTCCTGTACAGACTGCCACGTGGAAAATCTTCATTTCTCTACATGTCGGCTTGAAAAGTCTAAAAATGAGTGACACATGGCAGCCTCTAGTGATGCCATGTCATCATGATGATAACAACATGACATGTGTCACCTTCTACACTTTTCACATATGTTTTATGATCAATGATGTCATCCATATTGGTGCTGACATCATCTATATGGCTACTAACTCATCCCTGCTGACAGATCTAGGTTGACCAAAACTTTTACCGCAAATATATTTTGATATGTAACTCCGTTTGACGAGTCATTTACATCATTAGAAATATTGTGACGTTCTCTTCCCAATCATGCCATTTTCACAGATTTTGGGAACTTTGAAGTTTTTCCCTTTCTCTGTATGCTAAAGCCATTCTGAGCGTCCTGAGTTGCCTCTATGAGTTTTGAGTTGTTCTTAGCCTTCTCTAGATCCTTTTTCGATCACGCCTTCCCACTCATATCTTTTTAGACCACCAAAATATTTCATCAATCAACTGGTAAGTGAAGGAAGAGTAACCTCACTTTTTCCTTCACAATCCAGTTTTCCTTGATTGGATGAGTGCTCTTTAAGCCTACTCGAAGATAATCCACATCACCCCTGCTTGAAGTCCTCATCCTTCTGTCCAGGATGATATATTCATGTAACTCATACAAGTAATCAGGTGCAAACTCATCAACTTAAGGTATTGAAACTTCATCATCCTGATCCATGATCATGGGAAGCTCAAAAAATTTCAAGTTCTCTACATTCACAATGGAGTAAATTTGCATATAAGGTGGAATATATAAACAAAAAGAATTAGTGACTCTTTCTCCAAGATAGTAAAGGGTCCATAACGAATGGGATTGAGTTTTTTTCCTTCACCCGTCAACCTCTCCTTGCTAATGTGAATCCATACCTAGTCTCCAACCTGGAACTGATGATCAACCATGTGCTTGTCATGTCGAGATTTATACTTTTCTTGAATTTTCTCCAACTTTTCCCTGACTGCTTGGTATATATACTATATCCTCTAGATGAAATTGTGGGCTTTTTCCCTTGTTTTTTATTCATTCACATCGACATATATCCCATACATAATGTCCAAAGGAACCTTGGGTAGGTACCCAAAACATGTCTCCAAAGTTGAACTCTTATTGGATGAATGTAAGGCTTGGTTATAAGCATGTTGTACGTAGGGTATCTGTTCATCCCATAACTTGGGATGCTTGTTGCAGAAGCCTCAAAGAAAAAGTACCACTATTATGTTTACCACTTTTGTCTTTCCATCGGTCTATGGATGGAAAGCAGTGCTTTTATTCAATTTGGTGTCCATCATTCTCCATAAGCTAGTACAAAAATCCCGAAGGAATCGAGTATATCAATCCAAGACAATGGATGTGGGTAACCCAAAGTGAACGCAAACATACTGAAAGAAGAGATTATTATTCTTCCTAGCGGTGATCTACTTTTTACATGGCATCAAGATACACATATTGCTGAACCTATCCACTACAACATACAAATAGTCATGACCCCCTTTGGTCATTGGTAAACCCCTTGAAAAATCCACAGAAATGATTTCCCATGGATGGGATGGAACATGAAGTGGTGATTATAGCCCTAGTTTTCTATTAGTGGGCTTACAAGTATAACATTTCACACAGCCCTTTACATATTTAGTTAAATTTGGTGTCCATCATTCTCCACAAGCTAGTACAAAAGTCCTTAAGGAATCAAGTATCTCGATCCAAGACAATGGATGTTCGTAACCCAAAGTGAACCCAAACATACTTAAAGAAGATATTAGTATTCTTCTCAGTAGTGATCTTATTTTTACATGGCGTCAAGATACACATCTTGCTGAACGTATCCACTACAACATACAAATAGTCATGACCCCCTTTGGTCATTTGTAAACCCCTTAAAAAATCCATCGAAATACTTTCCCATGGATGGGATGGAACATGAATCGGTGATTATAGCCCCAATTTTCTATTAGTGGGCTTACACATAGAACATTTCAAACACCCCTTTACATATTTAGTTACAATTGCTTTCATTTGAGGCCAGTAACAAAACCTCTGCAAATGAGCCATATTTTTTACTACCCCAAAATGCCCAGACACAAGAGAAGTGTGAGCTTCTCGTATTACATGGACTCGTTCACTTGTAGGAATACATATATTTCCAATATTATAGAGTAATTTTCCCGCAGACAATAGTTCTCTACCTTGTTACTTCTACCCTTCTTGTACTTGATTACCAAATGAAATTGTTGTAGAAAACCCATCCATCTGTAGTGTCAAGATTGTTGAATTTTGGTCTGTGCTTGGAGATACTGTAAGGGCTGATGGTCTGTATGTATGATTGTTTCCTTCTCTAAGAATTAGTGCTTCCATTTCTTTACGCTTTGAACTAATGAATACAACTCTTTATCATATGTAGGATAGTTAACAACAACTTGGTTAAAAGTTTTAGAGTGGTAATAGATAGGCTTACGATATTGCATCAATACTACACCCATGGGGTGTCCGCTAGCATCAGTCTTGATCTCAAAATGATCTTGAATATTTGGTAGTGCTAATACTAGTGTGGTACTGATCATCTCCTTCAAAGTGTCTAAATATTTTTGTTTCTTTCCTTCCCACTGAAAAGTTCTCTTCACACCAGTTAGGGCATGCAAAGGATTTGCTATAAAGGAGAAGTTGGGAATGAATCTCATCCAATACTGGACTGCACCTAAGAATCTTCAGACTTCCGTTACACTTTTTGGCTCGGACAAATTTACAATTACATTGATTTTGGAAGGATCGATTTTCAATTGTACTCCTACTATAATATGACCTAAGTATACAAGTGCAGTCTTTCCAAATTCATGTTTATACAATTTCACATACAACTTTTCCCTATGCAAAGTATCCAATACTTTCTTTACATGCCTTACATGTTCATCCCAATTCCCCCTAAAATAGTAATGTCGTCTAAATATAAAATCACAAAGTCATCTAGTAAAGGTCGGAATACCTCATTCATCAAACGCATGAAATTTATCGGAGCATTACAAAGCCCAAACGACATAACTAACCACTCAAACAATCCTTGTTTGGTTTTAAAGGAAGTCTTCCATGCATCCTATTTTGCGACCATGATTTGATGACATCCAATGCGCAAATACAACTTAGTGAAACAAAGAACATTCTTCAATTGATCAAGTATATCATCTATATGAGGAAGAGGGTATCGATTTTTCACTATGATTTTGTTTAAAGACCGGTAATAGACACACATTCTCCATGTGCCATCTTTCTTTGGCACCATCACGATTAAAGAACCACAAGGATATGAACTCGGTCGGATGACCCCTTGATCTAATAATCCCTATACATGCTTCTTGATCTCTTTCATATCCATAATTGACATCTTCTACATGCCCACATTAGGAAGAGGATAATCCTACAGAAGATGCATCTCAAGTTGGATTTCCCTCTTAGGAAGTAATCCATTTGGTTCCTGAAAATTATAATCATACTTAGAAATAATATCAATTAATTCCTCTTTATGAGATGGATCACATCCTTGGAAAGTGTCATATGTCCCGACATATTTCTCTCTGACGACCATGAGTACATATCTCTTATTAATGTTTATGACTCTTTTCATTTGTCCTACACTAACAAGTGTTGTATCTACCCACATGTTGTGAGATCTAACAATATATTCCACTCTCCCTTTAGTAAGGTTTTATTTTTTCTAATGATGAAATAAGACTTGTTTTCTATCATACAGATAAGGAATCCCCAACACTATGCCACATCTATCAAGTGGTACGACATCCAAATCCACTTCATCAATCAACTTTGAAGCAATAGAAAATATGACCTTACACTATTTGGTGACATTAAGTTTTTATTTATCACATACCCAACCAAGAGGATAAGAATTCAGATGTGGTTTCGTTTCAAGACCCATCTTCTTGAAAAGCACTTAAGATATTAAGTTTACTTGGGAACCCTGATCAAATAATGTATCTATATTCATATGTTTAGATACAACTAATATACGAAATAACTCATTCCTCTTTCATTCATCAACATGAGATTCATCATTGGAAATTGAACTAGCATAAAGAGAATCATTACCTTGTAGTCCAAATGTTGTGTTCTTTCCTTCATCTCCTGAATCAGAACCAAGATCTTATTGCACTGTAGCAATGGTTTTTTTTCTTCCCCTTTCCACCAAACTATTCGGTCTCCTCTTGTCGTTCCTTTCCACCGAACGACAAGAAGGCAGTCTTCTTGTCATTCCTTTTAAACATCTTGAAATATTTATGTGGGAGGTTGGAAGGTTTCTTCATGGGATATTCTTGAGCATGTTTCCCCCTGTTCTCAAGGTGAGTGGCTTGCACACAAACTTCTTCAAGACTAGTGGGGTTAAACAAGAGAAAAGTATGACGAATACAGCTATGACGTGTGCCAATATACTTCATTAAAGTTTCATAAGAATCCAAAGTAATGTTCAAGGAAAGAGATTTCTTCATAAATTATTCTGTGAAACATTGTACAGTTTAACCTTTACATTGTCTTAAAGTTTTGCATTCCATAATTGCTTTATGTAAATACCCTAATGGATAGAACTTATTTCTTATCTCTCATTTAAATTCCGACCATGAGGAAAGATGATTACCACACTTACTCCTATCCTGAACCTTTCTCTCCCACCATACATGAGCGGTGCCTTCTAATCGAAGAGAATCTAGTTTCACTTTAACTTCCTCTTCATCAATATGTTGAAAATGAAAATATACTTCACCCTATTAGATCCAATTATCTAGCTTTTCAGGATTAGCATCTCCATTAAATATAGGTAAAGAAAATTTTACATAAATCTTTAATAATGGTTTCCTAAAAGAGGATTTATCGCTAGAATGATGAGAATAATCAGAATGCTCAGAGGAAGAAGAACTAGAACTTGAAGGTGAAGATGCAGGCTTAAGAGGATCTCCTCCAATACCTTGGTTTACCGAAGCATCATCATCTTCATTTGCTTCTTTTTTTTTCTCTTTCCTCTTCATCCTCTTCTCATAATTTCCATACATTCGTTCAACCATTTCTGACATGTGATAAAATACCATGTGAAATTTTTTCTCTTGTTCATCAGGCTCGTCCTCTTCAACCATTTTCTTCCTTCGATATGCATGACCAACTTAGGGATTCGAATTATTAAGAGTTCCTTCACCCTACTTATGCTTGACCCTAGTAAGCATTCATGTTGGCCCTCGACCAAGTTTTGTGGAATACTTGGTCATATTTGACCATTTTTGGACATCGACAACATGTCAAAGCTAGAGTGCCAGGAAAATTGGATATCATAGGATCTCGTCCCACTTTTGGGGCCCTTTTAGGGTTTTAGGTTAATGTAATGGGAAAGGGATGTTGGCCCATGAGTTTACCCATGTTTTAGGCCTATGTTGTAAAGTATAAATAAGTATCCATGCAATGTAAGAAGGGTCAATGGATTAGTGCTAGTAATTAGATCTGTGTGATCGAATGTCAATGCTCTGTGCATGATTGTAAGAGGCTTGCAGAACTGAGGGCAAGTGATGTAAGTGTTGAGTGCAGGGATTGTAAGAAGGCTCTGTGCTAGATCTACTCGGGGAAGGAGGATCTGGTGAGGTGCGTATAGATCTCATGTCCTATGCAGACTACAAGTTGAGCTTTGTGTTGTAATCCAATTGACCAAAGATACTAAAGAAGAAGAAGACTTTGTGGACGTAGCCCCAGGGTGGGAGTGAACCACGTAAACCTGTGTGTGATGCTTTGTGCTATTTCTTCCTTTTGTTTTCGTTATCTTTCTAAATGATGTGCCATGATTAGATAGATTTTTTAATGCTTTGTGATTCAATAGATGTATATGAATAGTATATCTGATGTGTATGAGGATGCTTAGTGCTGATCTACAGGATCTTATATGTTTTTCTATTATTAAGCACTGAAATATCTTATATCTGAGAAAGTACTGTGACGTTATCTTATCTGCGAGGTACAATAAAGGTGAAAAGTGATGAATGAACGGTGCTAAGTGCTCTGTAAAGGATATAATCATAGATTTGTGTCCCATCTAAGGTTGAAGACACTTGAGTATTTCAACCACCCCTACCTCTACCTCAGGTGAGACTTCATCTTCCTCGTAGGTGTTTCCGAAAGGGACGATAGTTAGGGCTTTGTTGGTGCACTCCTGAGCGTTGAACCCTGGGTCCACCCCTGTGCCAACAAATGGTTCCGTTGTCGGGACATGAAATTGTGATTGTTGAGAACTGAGGAAGAAGAAACTTTGTGTAAAAGAAAGCTCTGTGCGTAGATTTGTTTCCCTAATGCTCATCTTTTTACTTTACCTGTGAAGCTTTGTGCCAAGAATAAGGTCATATCTAAAGAAAGGAAGATAAGATCTGAAGAAAAGAAGTGATATCTGAACACTCTGTGCTCTGAGAAAAGTAAAAGTGGGAATTTATGAAAGAAAGAAGTCAGATCTGCAGAAAAGACGTAAGATCTGTAAGCTTTGTGCTCTAATAAAGGTAAGAATAGTCAAAAAATTTTAGACCTGAACGCTTTGTGCTCTGTAGAAGTAAGATAAGTGAAATTTTTGTTTCTAAAGCATTGATCTAGGTATGCTTGATAGATTGTATCCTAGCTTCAAAACTAGGGCATTAATAGATGAAAGAAAGTTTGATATGAATAGATTTGATAAGTATAATGATAGATATGTTATACCTATGCATAGAAAGAATGTCTGGACTAACAAATGGATGTAGGATCCTAGAAAGAAGTTTTTGCAGGCTAGGCATTATGACCCTAGCATGCAGTACAAAAGAAGTTGGGGAACATTTAAATGAAAGAGAGGGTTAACCCTATGTTATAGTTGTATAAGACCAGGACATCCTGCTAAGGAATGCCCATGTGGAAGACCTAGTTGTCTCTATTGAAAAGATTTGGCCCAGGACGTGTTGGATTTCCCTAGAATGATTGCTAAGCTTGAAAGAATGAATCTGAATGAAGAAAACCCTAAGGAAAATCCAAAAATAGTAGAAACTCAGAAGGAATCAGAAAATATATTGCTACAGATGAAAGACACCTTGAATGATCACCGACATGTTAGGCTATCAAAAATCTTCAAAGAAAAGGAGCAAGTCGAAGCAGGAATAGGGGACTTTGACATTAACTGTATTCTTGATGAATAAACACAAGTAAACATTATGCTAGAAAGAACTTGGGAAGCTATAGGAAATCCTACCATGATCCCTTCCCTAGGAGGGACAAGTTTATTCAGAGGAAAGCTAGTAAACCTATGTGGAAGGATCGCCCGGATACCTATGATTGTCAATGGAACTTTGACAGAGGAAGACTTTGAGATTATCAAATTTGTTGAAGACAATGCCCCATTTACCATGCTCATAGGAAAACCTTGGATTGATAGAGAACAAGCCATACAAAAATAGGAAGAAAAAGTTTTGGAACAAAATAAGCAAGAGTTAAAAGACATTATGACCAGAAGGATCGTGCACTTGATTGAAGAACCAACGAGAAGATCATAGATATTTAATACTAGCAACTTCGATTTCAAGTCTAAAAGAACACTAGAGGATATGCAAAAGATTGAGTTACCTATTTTTGATACAAATTAAGTATTATCCAGGAACCCTAGGTAAAACTTTCAAGAGCGCGAATGGTAAAAAATATTACTGAGACGAAGGTCACTGGGAAGAAGGCTAGAAATTTTAGAAAGAAAAGGGCTAATATTGTAAGGTTACAAGAGGTTTTAGAGGATATTTCGCAGACAGAAAAATTGCAGAATTGGAACTTTATCGAGATATCAGAACAATGGCATAGATTACTTTGCCATGACAAAGCAATATAGTCGTTGGAGCCGATATATCTGTTTGACTTCCGCTCCGAACAGGAAGAAAATAAATAAAGGGACATCATCCAACCGTTGAAAAGTTCCATAACAGGTCAAACAAGAGTTAATGAAGGATCATAACTGTTGCCAGCAAACCGTTACTAAGTTTCCCTAGTTAGTCCATCGCACCACACACCAAGAATGCTTTTTTCGAAGTGAGAATTTGAGCATGAAACCTGAGATTAACTCACCCTGAGATCATTGCCTTGTTTCCATATTATTTACTATAGTCCCTGAATTCCTTTCGCACCCAAGCTAGCTGACCCAATCTTGTATGTCAGACGAGCTCAGCGCTGCTAAGAAAATTGTTGAAGAAGTTTTAATTGACTTAATGACTGAGAGAGTCATGTCGGAGTGAGGAATGTCTACAAGTGTACAAGCATCATCCTCAAGAGCATTGCCAACTTCCCCCTCCACTACTCGAGTAAGACCATCCTGATTGCCTTTGGAAAGACGATCTAAGCTCAGAAACGACTTCGCCACTTTGAAGATGATCCCAAGTATCTTGCCTAAGTATATCTCACCACTAAGAGACACAATGAATCCAAACACTATACCCAGAGACTTCGAATATGCTGTGGTCACTGCATACCTCCTGAAAGGGGTGCACGCAGTTCGTACTGACCGGGACAAGTTCACAACGTTGAAATTTAGTGATTTTAACCTTGGAGATCGCAAGGTTTACAGTATGTTAGCCCTGCACAAATACTTAACTATCACAAAAGGGAGGAACCCAAATATTGTCCCTCAACAATGGACCCATAACCTCGCACAGTCAACCCTCCTCAATGTAATGAAGATTCCTCATTTCGGGAGGCATCAGGAAGTGAATGCATACGTCAGATTGTTGTTGTCTTGCTACCATGGAGGATATTGATGATTGGACCACCGCATCACTTTGGATCCGATTCTGATCAATCAGATCATAGGGCTAAGCATGAAGGGCTCTGAACCACATGATTTTTACCTTGGAAAGACCGCAGATCATGCTCTCGCCCAGTGAATAAAAGACACATATGGAGATCTAGAGAAGGGCACACAAGGTTACAAGGTAGCCTCTATTGAGAATGCAACAGTGCACCTCAGTTTCCAGATGGTCGTAGTAAAGTTAGTCAGCAAAAATAGACCGACACAGGTGATTGGATTTGTAGTTGACCTCACTGGGAAGTGCGGGGAGGGACTACAAATGAACTGGGAAAAGTACCTTGTAAATCAGCTAGAGCTTGACTGTAGACAAGCGCAATACCAAGGGTATGAGTTCCACTTTAGTTGGTTGCTCATACTCATCACTTTCATTGGTTGGGACCTACTAGAAGGTGCCACTTTTTAAAATATCAAACCCTTCAAACCACTGGCCACGAAGTTTTGTACACTGTGGTACTCCAATGACATGAACAAGTAGTGGCAGTCCAATGTCGTCTTACACGCTTATTACAATCAATTGAAAAATGCAATCCAGTCTATACCGCGCTTCATACCAAAAACACTTCATAGGTTTATACCTTTATCAAATTCAGCGTGGACCGCCACTTCACCTATATCACAGTGCGCGCTGATGAGAAAAAACAACAACTCCATCTGTACTATAAGTTGACAGAAGAAGACTTGGAGAAGATTATGAAGGAATGGTCAACGGACCTCCTTGTTCCATCATATCTCACATAGATGTCTGATGTGGATATCCCTAAATCTATGTCGAATACCGCGCAAGACTAATAAGGATGTCGAAATTCAAGATATCCATAGTACATCCACGAAGACTACTTCAATCTCACCTACGCAGGGAGGTGATGGTGAAGAACTAGGTGGCACAGTGGTTGAGAAAAACAAAGGTGAGGTTACTCCACCTAGAGAGGATGAGGAGCCCTCTAAGAAAAGGAAGGTCATCCCACCAAAGCCCTCATCCCAAAAGAAATCTAAAGGCCACATGAAGTATGTTTAAGACTACCCTTACACGGGACGACTTCGACTTCTTGATCGTTGTGCTGAATGACGCTTAACTAGAGATCCCAAAAAAGCAAGAGGAGGTATTCATCCAAATCAATTGTGAATTTCAAGAAGTGCAGTAGGCACTCTAGTCCAGCAGAGCAGTTTCTACGATTCCCTTAATAATTGAAACAACAAGAACAATTGATGAGCCCACCCAATTACACCAGATCACCGATAAAGTTGAAGCTTTCCTTCGACGAGCTCAAGAAGACACAGTGTGAGCCACCCAGGCTTTGGCACAAGTAAAAAGCACACATAGAGTAGAACAGAGGAAGGAAGAACAGGAAAATATTTCCCTAGAAGCAAAGTGGGAGGAGGAAAAAGCACAGTTATAGCAGAGCAAGGACCAGTTGCTATCAGAGAAACTTAAAGTACAAGAAATAGTTCACTCAGAACTTTGTTCTGTGACGGTCATTGAAGTGAAAATGGAAGAACATGTCCCACAGCAGGTGGCACAACTTCAAGAAGTAATCCTGCAACTTCAGTAACACATCACAGATCTGGAACTCCGTACCGTTCCTGAGACTCCCCAAGAAGTAAGAGATCTAAGGGAGGCAACTACCCGTAGCACAGTTGACAGGTTAAAAACCTTGGCTTTGGAATGTAAGCAGTTGAGTGCTAGAAGCACCCAGACTTATGAGAACCTCATAGAGAACCCAGAATTGCAGACATTAGAGGCACGCCTCCAAGAACTAAATCAACCTGTAGATACGCTACAGGCGCAGCTGAAGGCCTTGACCCAAGTTGAAAGAATGAAGTGATTTTCATAACATCGTACCACCCAACAACAAGTACACATGCTGCAAAGTAAAGTGATGGAAGTCTCTCAATGACTTCAACCACTCCAAGAGAAAACATTCCAACTGTTAACTGAAGTTGAGAGCTAGGCAGTCGAGCTTGAACAGGTTGTCATCAGTGTAGAACAATGCATGGAAGGATCAGTAAATGATGCAGTGATCTAGGAGTTCACTGAGCAAGAGGTTGTTGCACTGCAGCAGGTCGAACTACCTCAGGCCAATATCGAGACATTTTAAGTGGATTTGATCAGACTAGAGTGAATCGAGATGAGTCACGAGTGTTGGGGGCCTGTTGGCCCTTGACCAAGTTTTGCAGAACCCTTGGTCATATTTGACCATTTTAGGACATCGACACTCTGTTAAATATGGAGCACAAGGCGAAGAAGAGATCACAGGATCTCGGCCTACTTTTGGGGCCCCTTTAGGTTTTTGGGTTAATGTAATGGGAAAGGGATGTTGGCCCATGGGTTTACCCATGTTTTAGGCCTATGTTGTAAAGTATAAATAAGTAGCTGGGAAATGTAAGAAGGGTTGATGGCTTAGTGATAGTAATTAGATCTGTGTGATAGAATGTCAATTCTTTGTGCATGATTGTAAGAGTATTTCAAAGCTAAGGGCAAGTGTTGTAAGTGCTGAGTGGATGGATTGTAAGAAGGCTTTGTGCTATATATACTCGGGGAAGGAGGATCTAGCGATGTGCACACAGATCTCTTGTCCTATGTGGAGTGCAAGTTGAGCTATGTGTTGTAATCAGATTGAGCAAAGCTAATAAAGAAGAAGAAGACTTTGTGTACATAGCCCCAGGGTGGGGGTGAACCACATAAACTTGTGTGTCATGATTTGTGTTGTTTCTTCCCTATGTTTTCATTATCTTGCTAAATGTTATTCCATGATTAGATAGATTTGCTTATTCTTTGTGATTCACTAGATGTATATGAATAGTATATCTGATGTGTATGAGGATGCTCAGTGGTGATCTATAGGATCTAATATGTTTTGTTGTTGTTAAGAACTGAAATATCTTATATATGAGCAAGTACTGTGACTTTCTGTCGTATTTACGAAGTACAATAAGGGTGAATAGTGGTGACTAAACGATGTTAAGTGGTATGTAAAGGATATAATCACAGATATGTGTCCCAACTAAGGTTGCTGACACGTTAGTCTTGCAGCCACCCCTACCTCTACCTCAGGTGAGACTTCATCTACTTCACAGGTGTTCCCAAAAAGGTCAGTAGTTAGGGATTTGTTGGTGTGCTCTTGAGCATTGAACCTTGGGTTTTCCCCTATGCCAACAATTCATACTGAACAATTGAAGTCAAAATTGACCGCTCTAATACCAACATGGTCCAGGATATTTTCGTCCAGTGACTGATTAAACAATTGTATTAAATGAGCATAAAGTAAAGTACACCATAAAGAAGGAAAATCTCAAAAGGAAAGAGACATAAGCATGAAATATGAATGCAAAAAATTGATAATGGAGTTCGTCCCTGGTGGACTACGTCTTTGGGTCCTTCTCTCAAATGGGTAGGCCTTTTTATTAAATCAACAAAAGAATTGGGAAAAATAAATAAGTATATTTCATTCTAGAGTTAAGCTAAAAAATATTTTCTCAAATAAGAAAAAAACCATCACCACTGCGTTTGTGGCACCGAATTACCTAAAAATGAATGTATCCACGCCTTGATCCAAGTCTTGCACTTTTGGACCCAAGAAAAATCTTGCTTCAGTTTTCGTGCCTGCACCTGCAACTAATGATGCCACTATGTCTCGAAATATGTGCCTCTATCTCAAAATTCATGCCAATTTCTTACGGTTGCGCCCTTCGTTCTCCCCCTTCGTACACTGGAGGAAGTCTCTTCTTATAACCAAAAGTCAGACGGTTATGCAATAAAGGGTTAGTTGGCGTATTGGTTAGTGGATACTATATGAAGGTGTTGGTTAAGCAGAAGTTCTGGGGTCGAACCCATAGACTCTAGTTTATTTTGGGGTATAGTTTGGTGGTTGGCCTTTTAATTGGCCGAGATTCTATATTTGGTGGACCGGTGGAATATATCGCCAATCTAGATGAACAGTCACTAGATTTGGCGGTACTTATATATTTTTTTAATTTTCGATTGTTAGACGTCATTGGGCATTTTCCCACTGCCACATGGAAACCCGTGACTGAGCCATGTGGCAGCCAAACATTGGCCCACATCACCTTGTTGTATAGTCATTCTGCCACGTCACCCTGCCACGTGTCATACAGATGCCACATCATACAACCATGTAGTGTATGGATGCCATGTGTCCTATATATACTTCCACGTGGAAACATTTCATTGGTCCACATGTCGGCCTAAAGAATCCAAAAATGAGTGACACATGGCAGCCTCTGGCGCTGCCATGTCATCATGATGACGTCAACATGACACGTTTCATGTTTTGTGCTTTCCACGTATGTTTTACATATGATGATGTCATCCTTACTAGTGCTAACATCAACAGTACGGATGTTGGCTCATCCTTGTTGACTGGGATAGGTTTACCAAAACATTGATCGTGAATATCTTTTGATATGTAACTCTGTTTGACGAGTCATTTACACCGTTAGAAATCCTATGATGTGATCTTCGCGATCATGTCATTTTCACTGAGTTTTGGGAATTTTGAATTTTTTCCCTTGCTCTGTCTGTTGAAGTCATTTTAAGTGTCCCGAGTTTCCTCTATGAGTTATGAGTTGTTCTTATCCTTCTCTAGATCCTTTTTGGATTAAATCTAGTTCAAAAATCCTTAGATGCCAATTAATTCTTAAATACACATAAACATCCAACCAGATTCAAGAAATTGAAGATCTCTTGACTATTTGAAAAATATCATATGAATATCTTACTTGTCCATAAACCCATAAACTGATGAATAACTTGAAATGTAAACGAGATGACACAACAAAAAATAAAATAACTCAAATACATGTATAATTGACATACATCACTACGTCTTCAAAGTATATTTAAATAATACAATTGTTCTTCATCATCTAAAAATTAAATATTACATTACAATATAGGATTACAAAAACACAATTTTTAAGAGACTGAAAATCCATTATTAAAATGAAGAAAGAGAGTACACCATTGAATTCTTGGAAAAAACTTATACAAAATTGATACACAATACTTGAAATTCCGTCAAAGTACCCCTCGTCATGCTTTACAGTGTTAGAATGTTTGCCTTGTAACTTCGTCATGCATTACAAGGAAACATTATACATGGAATTGTGTGTACAATGTGTTGGATTGCGCACCATTAAATAGGGTACACCTCTAACTTTCTTCCCCGTCCATCAACCGGTGTTGGTTATATGGTATAGTTCAATACCAAGGGCCAAGGGTCAAGGACTTAGTCCATCAACCCTTTGGCCTCCCTTATGAAACTTTACATTAACATATCTATCTATCTATATCTATATCTATATCTATATCTATATCTATATCTATATCTATATATATATATATATATATATATATATATTGTTTTCCATATATATATATTAAGTTTCAATGTGTGGTGTGCTAGTTGTGCTAGGTATGCTAAGACCTTGGGAGGTCATGGATTCGACCCCCATTGACTCCCAAAATTTTATACAAAATAAACCAATATTGGCCAATAAGGGGTTTCTACTTGGCGGCCTCTCATTGGCTATCCAATGCCACTTGTCAACACTTGATTGGAACACATATCTACCATTGTCAACCTGTGATTTATCCACTTCTATTTTACCTTTTCTAGTTAGTTTTCAATTAGGTGTAATGTGTCACCCCGATATTTTCCCTTTTACTTTGTCTCTTGACATTTGACATGGGTTTACTGGAACTTTGAATGCTTATAACTTTTGCATACAAAATTTGTTTGATTTTTCATTTGCATTGTTTGAAAGATGACGACAAGCTCTACACAATAGTTTCATTTTCATGAACATTTGAGATGATCAAAGTTTGATCTTTTTTTGATCATATGGGACCTCTTTGTGCATTCCAGATCCTCGTGGACCTCTATGAGCATTTCTTATATCCTTCTTAATCATTTGTTTGATCTCGTCAAATAAGAACTATATCAAAAATGGTTTTCATGTATAAGTATGCTCTTTGTCATGTGGATTATGTGATCTCGATAAATCATAAATAAAGGGAAAATCTGCATTCTACAGGTAATCTAACTGAGATCTAACCCTTGTTGTTGTCGAGAAAATAATTTTTCAACTGATGTGAAAATATTTTTTTATGAGCACACTCTCAAATGACATCTTCAACAAAAACAACAACAACAATCCTCCTTCTAAACAATACAATATGATTTGGACTATCTCACTTGGTTAAAATTTTCTTTATTAAGTAAAAGGTCTTGACTTCAAGTCTCTTTTTTCTATAAAAGTGGGTCACCTCATAGGAAACTTATTTGTAAAAGTGAGGATATTAAGAGGGGTATCACCATATTGACCAAATTGTACTTGCCACGTGGATATTTGGTTACCATTTATGTCTTTTTCAAAAGGATATAACTTTCACATCTGTAGCTTGTTTTCAATGTCATTTTTTTGAAACAGCCTATTTTTTTGATATATTTCCATCAAGACCATAAATTTCATATTTTTCTACATATTTTAATATGCCATCTCCGAGTGATTGTTTTCTTACCAACACCAAATACTTCGAATGGAAATATCATATGGAGGATTTATTAAGAAGTAAAGGACTCTACCATATTACCTTGAGAAAAGAAGAAGAACCAATTGATAGTGACAAGTATGCCAAATAGATTAATAGGAATGCCTAATTTCATCAACTAATCAAAATGTCCATATCTCCCGATTTCACCTTCAAGGACTTTGTTGTTCCAGAGATTTATAATGGGTTCATAGAACAATCTCAGGCATTCAAATTTAATACTATTTTATCTCACAATGCCTTTCTACCTTTATATTAGAACAAAACTTCAATACTCTAATAATTTTGAAGTACAGAGAAATCATCTCTTCATTTGGGATTTTATCAATAATCAAGAGATGGAAAGAAGAATTATAGCAAACAAAATTAACAAACAATGCAAGGTATCTAATGTTGATAAATCTTACATTATTTTCAATAGAAGAAACATCAAATGTATGTCTAAAATATGAATTAGGATGAGAAAATCTATACAAATATAGATTGTGTTTCACTTACACTAAAACGGAGAAAAAACTATAACTTCATGGACATATAATTAAGTGAACCACAATAGATGTATTACTAAATTGCATTCATTCATTCCTTCAACACAATAGACTGAAGAAGATGAATTATGATAAAGTAGAAACACGTATAAAACACATAACTCAAATAAATGAGAAGTAGAATATATGTCTTCCTGTAGGAATTTCTATTAAAAAGTCTCTCTTCACATCAAGAGACAAAAACCCACCCTGAAAAGTCCTCTTCATATCTTAAATGTGTTTATTTACACAATTTTTTCTTAACCAAAATTACTTAGACTTCCACACTTCTATTTCTCAAAATAGAAGAAAATATTTTAAATGCTAGTTTTACTAAATATTAGAAAATATTTGAACATCTATATTTCTTATGGAAACTTCATTGGTTATTGGTTGTGGTAGCACTAGAAGTCACCCTCAGAATGCATAGAAGGTAAGCCCAGTACCCATCAATTTATACAATAAATGAAAATAAGTTTTAAGAGGCCAAATGGAGAAGACTCAATGAATATAATGTTCTAACTCAGAAATCTAGACTTGTATGCGAAAGCAATTGAGGTCTTGGATTAACTTCAGTCAGTAATTTGGAGTAAAGGTGAGTAGGAGGAAGACTTTGGTGAGAAAAGTGTAGAGTTATGTTGTGTACATCAGGCCTTCTAGTAGCCTAAGGAAGAAAAACTTAAACACAAGATCCTCTTGGATTGAAATTTCAAGGAAACTAAAAGAAATTATAACAACATTATAATCAAACATTCATCACAATACAGTAAAAAACATCCATGTGAATCAGTCAATCATGAAATCTCTCAGTATCATGGGCAAATAAGATGGATTAAGAAATATGACTTAGATTAATCAAGAAGTCTCAAATCTAGACATAACCAAAAAAGCAATGTTTTTCATCAAAATATTACAATAGCAGGGAGCCTAGCTCAACCATTTGACCTTAACAAATATTACAATAGCAGGGAGCCTAGATCAACCATTAGTATTTATACTCAGAATTGCTGCAACTACCAGGAGCATGATTGGACCACTGCATTCAAATTTTTCAGTTGGTGCCTACTTTGTCACACCATGTAGGCCTTCTCATGTCAAACATGAGCTCACCTCAATTATGTTATTTGCAAGAAAATCCGTCTAGAAGGAAGCTTTCAATTGACAATATGCAGTCACAGTCATTCTCAACATGCTTTCCATTTATGGGGTGAAAGGAGGTGTCAACCATCGCCTCCATTTCCATTAACTACCTTCATTAGGATCAGGATGACACCTGACACCCATTAATGTTCTAGGTGGTGCCCATAACTTCTTTGACTCAATCCTGACACCTTGAGGCCAAGTAGATCTTCTTTTTCAGCTAAATACGGGCGCTTTCGACCTTTGGCGCAGTTCCTATCCATCGCTGCATATTCAATGTGACATAGGGCCATGACCCTACACAATTGTGCAATTGGGGATGCTACCAAGGGTGGTCTGAAAGAAAACCTCTTTTGTCCTCGCAATTCACCATGAACCACCACGCGTCCTAGTGAGTGACCTATTTATTCTTCTCTTTATTCACCATGGTGAAAAATGAGTGACCTCTTTATTCTTCTCTTTAATCCTAGGTGAAAATACATCATGGGAAATCTCTTGAAGGAAAAGAGAAGAATCCTACTAAAAAACTATATCTTCTTTTACAACTAAGACAACAGGTGCATCCGAGGAAGAATATGATACATCTATGGCTATGCAATCATCAACACTATCAACACTCATATTTGGAAGGAATTATTCTCGGGAAATAGAAAGAGAAAAACTTTCATCCACATTTGCAAAATACTCGCTTCTATTCTCACTATCTCTTTCAATCATATCTTCACCAAACTAATCACACGAGGAATACTCTATGATATGATGGATGTGGAATGCAAACTTCTTACAACAGTCATCCAAAATAAGTTGAGGCAGGTAAATATTCTCATAATATGAATTAAAATCATCGTGAAAATCCTTGAAATAATGGATACTAATTGCAGGGAGAGATTGACACCATTCACAAGCATCTTCCTCTAAATAAAATTTAAACATATTGATCAAGAAATTCTCGTGAAAGAAGCAAAATTCAAGCATGCATATATGAAATTTTAATAAGTGCTCACCAGGATGGTCATTCTTTCTTCCTCTGAATCTCAGAAGATAGTCATCCCATTCATTTATAGCCGCCACTGGATGTGGATAACCAGTGATGGATGAGAAATTGAAGGGGGGAAATCACTTGGCTAGGATAGCCTTCATAGCCTTTTGATTTGTCTCCCTTCAGTTGAGTAACCAATAGATTTTGCATAGTAGATTCACCATGGTGAAATATAATCAGTTAGAATTATGTGTCCATCTTTAGTTCACCATCTAAAACTAGCTCTCTGCAATGTTGTTCTTCCTAGGGAGCTTTTTAATCTAGGATAACAACAAAAATCCTTCTTGAGAAAAATTTCCTTTATTAATAATCCTCTTTGGGTCAGCTTTAGGTGTAGCCAAAGGTAGCTGTGGAGTAGACCTCGTGTGTCTACCCTTCGAAGCCACAACTGAAATAGTGGAGTCTCTAGGTGCAAGAAGCAATCTTCAATGGTATTGATATCTGATGCACCTTTAGAATCAAATCTTCTTTGTCGTTCTATCCTAGGGAAATGTCTTCAATTCATTCCCTGACAATGGTGCTAGAAATGTTAGAACTAGAAGTCACCCTCAGATTGCATAGAAGGTAAGCCCAGTACCCATCAGTTTATACAGTAAATGTAAATGAGTTTCAAGAGGCCAAATGGAGAAGACTCAATGAAAATAATGTTCTAACTCATAAATATGGACTTGTATGCGCAAGCAATTGAGGTCTTGGATTAAATTAAGTTAGTAACTTGGAGTAAAGGGGAGTAGGAGGAAGACTTTGGTGAGAAAAGTGTAGAGGTCATCCATGAACATCAAGCCTTCCAACAACCTAAGAAAGAAAAACTTAAACACAAGATCCTCTTGGATTCAAATTTCAAGGAAACTCAAAGAAATCATAACAACATTATAATCAAACATTCATCGTAATACAATCACAACAATATATGTGAATTAGCCAATCATGAACTCTCTCAGTATTAGAGGAAAAAAAGTTGGAGTAAGAAATATGACTTAGATTAATCAAGAAGTCTCAAATCAAGACATAACCAAAGAACTAGTATTCTTCATCAAAATAATACAATAGCACGCAACCTAGCTCAACCATTCGACCTTAACAAAATATCAAAAATGAGTATATATACTCAAAACTGCTGCACCTACTAGTAGAGTGATTGGACCACTGCATTCGAAGTTTTCATTCGTTTCCTTCTCTATCCGACTGCACAGGCCTTCTCATGTCAGACGCGAGCTTCCCTCAGTTATGTGCTTTGCAAAAAAAATCATCTAGAAGGAAGCTTCAGATAGACAATCTGCACTCACGATCGTTCTCAGCATGATTTCCATTTATGGCATGAGAGGAGGTCTCAACCACTTCCCCCATTTCCATTAACTACCTTCATCGGGATCAGGATGAGGCCTGACACCCATAAATGTTTCAGGCGGTGCCCATGACTTCTTCAAGTCAATCTGGATGCCTTGAGGCCAAGCATATCTTCTTTTGTGAACAAATACGAGTGCTTTCGGCCTTTGGAGAAGCTCCTCTCCATCGCTCCATCTTCAATGTGACCTAGGGCCATGACCCTACATAATTGTGAGATTGTAGGCGCTGCCAAGAGTGGTCTGAAAGCAAACCGCTTTTGTCCCCTCAATTCACCATGAACCACCACACGTCCCTTTCTAAAAACCACGGTTCAGATTCTGGCTTGCCCCTGAGATTTTAAAACATGTTCACCTTCCGAACCCGCAATTTAGCATGATCGTTGATATTGCGATCAAATATTAGGCCCTTTTATCAATGGCTCATCTATGTTATGTTTTATATTGATGGATCAAATCTTCCCCTTAAAAACAACAACTGAGATTTTCTTTGTGGATCAACCTTTGGGAATTTCAATTCCCAAAATCCATTTGTCTTATGCTACTTTTATTCGGAGAAAAGAATCTGGGGACACGTGGATCCTACTGATCAATGACTCATATTATCTTTGCGTTCTTTGAGGTTCTTCCCCTCAGGACTTTTCAATGTTTCTCATTTTAAAACTCCCAAAGGAAAAATCCTGAAGTGACAGATCTGATGATGCGTAGCTCTTGTTGATCAATGACTCAAATCTATTTTGGGACATCGGGACTTCGGGCCTTCAGCCTCTTCGGTAGATTTGGAAAATTTGGCGCTTTGGCGGCTTCGACTCTTCGGGTCTTGGGGACTTCTAACCATTTTCCATTTCAAATTTCCTGAATCTCATTTACCCGAAGGCTTGGATCGACTGCCACTTGACCCCTTTGACATCTGTAGTCCATACTCACTTTGAGGCATTTTTCTCTGTCTCTATACCTCATGCAAGTTGGCACTCTCGAATTCCTATGAGCCGTTGATCTGGATTTTTCTGGGAATATTCGTCGTTGAAATATTAAAACTTCCTTTTTCTTATACTTCAACCGCGAAACAAAATGATAAGAAACATGTGCTTTGTCTTCACGGTTGCGGCCTGCACGATCAAGGATTTGGATAACTGGTTGTGAGATGAGAAAATATGGAGACCAGTGACTGAAACAAAGGATGCGAGTGCTCACCCTTGGAGAAAACAGAGGGGCTTGGGGCCAAGATTTCACTTGGGTAAGATATTTAAGGAAAACCAGGGTGCACAAATGAACAAGGGAAAACAAAGAATGATTTACGAGTCGAGGGAAGAAAAACTTAAGATTTGGTTTGCAAAAAGAATATATATGGGGAAATACTAGAGACTCAGTTATATCAACACACACTTATGGCCCTGACAACCCTATGTGATAACAGGTTGTTTGAAGGATTATCTCTTCATTTTTTGCTCGTAGATGTTGTTGTGTTCTATTTATCCTTGTATTGAGTGTGCAAATTTAATAATGCATCTACGAACTTGGGTGGGTTGGTATTAATGTTTAACTCAAATTTAAATTCCTTCTTTTGTACTAATGATAAATTCTTTTAAACTCTGACTAAATTTTTTTGAGTGATGTGACATTGTCAATTGTGTTTAACCAAGAAATGGTTTAAAATATGCAAATTAACTTGAGTCATTTGTTGAATGTTGGCTTTATCCTTTTCTCTACAAATTGGTATTGGAACTTATTTTTTTCTCCCCTACGAGGCACCATGAATTCTTGCTGACAATATTTACCCTTCTAAGAAAAATAAAGTTTGTGAATACAAATTACAGAGATGGAACAAAGTTCAGATCTTTTAAAAAATCAGATTTTAAGACACTAATTAATTCTACATTCAACACTTTATATCAAAATGATAGGGTAATCATGCTAAACGTTGGAGAATTTATTACGTGAACACAACAAAATTTATTCAAATACTTCACACTAATCATGTTTAATGTACACTAATAATCGTTATTAGTGAAAATAAGTATTTCAACACTTCGAAGTTTGGGGCTTTGAATAGACAATATTAAACATGTCTCAAAGGCGAAAGTCACAGAGTGATTAATTATCTTTAATCAAGATTTACCTAATTAATTGATTCTTTACTTTTTAATCCTTCAACGCTTTGGGACTTTGGGAATTTGGGACTATTGAAATAGAAAATGTTAAAATTATCCCGAAGGTTGGAGTTGCAATGTGATTACTTACCCTTAATTAAGATTAATATATCATTACTTAACCTTTAATCTTAGGCACTCCAACACTTTGGTGCTTCAACACTTCTTAGATTCGTTGAAAATATGATATCCTAGAGGAAAGTCTGTCAGAGTGATGTGGCAAGATGATGTCACATATGATTACGTGTCGTCAAAATATTGGTGACATGTGTCATCTTGAAATGTTCGAATTGTGTGTCCAAAAATTATCAAAATAAGTGCCATGTGTCTCGAGGTGTAATGAATTTTAGGTTTAATAGGACACATCAACTGATTACTTTACTTTATACAGAAATATTATGAAACTTTGAGACTCCAAATCTTCACGAATTTGGGGTTAAGAGGACCTTTAAATATTTAAGCTTAGACTTCCAAAGTGGAAAGTCCCAAAGTGGAAATTCAAACAGGAATTGTACTTTTATTAAACATTTTGCATCTTCAAATCCCCAATTTCCCTTGAATCGTTGATGCTGATAAGCATCATGTTTGATGACTTAGGATTGATCCACCCTATCAAAACATAACAAAAAATTTATTAGTGTAAAAAAGACTCAATGTCAAATAAATAGGAGGGAAAAGACTTGAAAGGAACAAACAAGCCAAATCACCTAATCCTCATCTCATGAAAGATAATCCAAGGAGTCAATAAAGGTGCACATAAATCAGAGGAGAAAGAATCATCTAAGAAAACCTAAAAGGAACTATACAAATAACAATCTTCAAAGTGAAAATTATTCGAAGCATAAGAAGTTATACAATTTGGAAAATTTTGTGAAAATATTTGGAATTGTTTTTTATGTTACAACAGACTTGATTCCCCAAATAAAGATAGGGAAAATATTTAAGCTGTGTTTTGTAAGCACAATATTATTTGATCTCACAAGTTGGAGAATCAGTTAATGAGTATAATTCCAAATGATTTTTCTTGCATTGAAGGTTATTAATCTAAGTTCAAAACACATAGATTTTGTGGATCGACTTGCAACTACTTATGTCGGAAGATAAATTCATATATGTTATTCTTGATAATATTGGTAGTGAATATTTTGGTTTTGTACCTACCTTTTTATTCCACCAAAGAAGCTGTAGGGAGTGCTTATCAAAAACCCTCTCTTGAATCCTTTTGTAAATCTCTAATTCGAGAACAAGATAAGCTTCTACAACTTTGATTGATTATCTCTATGGGTACCTCCAACAAATCCTTAGTAGTCAAGAAGAAAGATAAATCCAAGAATCCCAAGAAGAAACATCCTTGCCACAACAAGAAGTAATACAATGTGTTGATGCCAAAAAGAGAAACATAGGGTACCTTCTTGCAAATAGTTGCAACACTTTATTATTTATTTATATTTAATAATATACTAATAGGTGGGACCCCCTGTGTGAATATGACATAAAGACGACACATATGTTTTATGTGCCTATGACTTGATTGCGATATAAGCTCTACAATACATTTTATTTTAAGTCGTTGGTGAAATAATTGATCAAATGATTTTACGAGTGATGTGATTAAAGGAGAAATGATGTTGTCTTTATATAGATCTCACAAGCATTATTATGTTCCATTCAGTTCGATGAAGGATATAAACTCCATGTTTCAAGTTATATGTGCGATATGGTTATTACCGTGAGTTCAAGCTACAAGGATTATGTGCATTGTTTGAATTGGAAGTATAAAGGTTGAGACATGGTACCCCTAGAAATTTTTTGATATATGTCACATTGCAGTTTTAAACAAAGGTGGGAACATTTGTTAAGTTTGAGACTTAGAAAAATGGTGGTGTATCAAGCTTGCAATTAATTGTTAGTGGGTTTTGCATTGTATGGTTAGATAGCTTGTACTATATATGGATGAATATGTAAATGGTAGACTCTACGTGTAGTAAATGCATGTCTCTCTAACCTACCTCGAGCACGCCACCCTAGCCATTTCACTTTTGTTATTTTGTTGTTTGTTGTTACTCCTCTTTGTTCGGCTATGGAAGAGATATACAAACTTGGTTGATTGTCCTTGGAAAATTTTACACACAGTTATGAAGTTTCTTGTCGCTCCATCCATGAATTCTTCACTCTACTCTTTAATGAAGTCAAAAGTTGGCTCTTGAGTTTGCTCATTGTCTGTGTATTTACAAGTTTATGATTTGTGGATTTACGACTATATATGGATGGTTATTGAAGATTGGACTCTGTGGTGTTATGTGTAAATTAATCACAGTTAAAATAGTGTGTGGTGTCTCTTACTGTCTATAGTTCCTTCGTGCTTTACCTATTAGAAAAAAAGATATTGTTTGGGAAGTTCTCGGTCTTGCCTCGCCTCTAGTTTTTTGTTGTGATTCCTCTCTGTCTGATAAAAACATTATCATTGCTCGCGGCCTGTGGGTGTTTTTTTGAAGACTCTTTCTATCAATTAATTGTGTGTCTTTCATTGATATCATGCTCGTTCCCCTGTATTAAGATCTGTAAATGCGACTGTGGGAATTAATGGTGGTGATAAACTCTTGAAGGAACCTCTGCGACCAAAACCTCGAACTATTGGTCAAATCGTCCCCCTATACCACATCATTTTTTATAATTGTATATCAAACCTTGTATTTCGAAAAGAGTGTGGAGGTAGCAAACCCAGATTTAATAAATTCCTTGTTCATTCTCTTTTGGTCATGGGTTTTGTTGATTATTTACTGTGTGAAGTTAGAAAGAATGTTAAGCCCACTCATTTTTTCTTGTAATACATTATGTCACGAGGAAATATTTTGGGCAATGGAAGAATTGCAATTTTTTTTTAAAGGATATGAATTTCTGTGTGTTTGATTCCACATGCAAGGAGTACCTCTACGTATGAATTATATGTGCATTGAATGAGTCTAGAAAACATGAATGAAATGGAAATTTGGAAGCATGGTTATCTGAAGTTTCAGTTGAAAAAATGTTATACATAGGTATCCCTTTTTTGGCCACTTTGTGGAACCTTGTAGTGATTTAAAATATATTGGTGTTAATATCATGGACCACAGTCTATCCATTCCTTGACCGTTCATTGTGATTATGGTGATTATTGTGATGTTGTGTCTGCTTGACTTCATTGTGTGCAAGTTGTGTTGTTACTGTTGAATGTTTATTGGGAAATAAATTATGAAATGATTACTGGGTAATGTAATTTCTAAATGAAAATGAGTAGTGTTGAAGTGAAACCCCAGTTCTAGATTTTTTGAAACTTTGTGATGCAAGGGGCACCAATAAAAATCTCCATAGGGACTGGAAGAGTAATAAATCAGAGGATTAAACTCTAAGTAATGATATTGGCTTCCTAAGGTCATGGTAAGCCCAAAATTCAGATGAAAATTGGAATCAAAAGTTTGTTCTTTGTTCAAAGGAAACACAATTGCTGCCAACATGAGATAATAATTTTTTTTGGCCCATATTTTTTTATTTTTTCATAGAAAAGTGAATTCTATGATATAGAGGAGGAAACAAGTGTCGTATGTAAGAAAATAGATCCAACAATGGAACATAATTATTCTCAATGCAATGAGGTTCATGTAGGATATGGACACTCGGGGGAATGTTTCCTCTTAGGGTAGAAGGTGTCAAGATGAAAAGGATATAAACAGGGCTTTGCTTGGTTGATGATGCAAAATGATGGGATAATAGGATTACAATGCAAAAGCGAGAACCACCAATAGGCTCAATACTGCAAGAGAGAGGATGAGATGCAATTACAACTTAACTCAGAAGAATGTCCTTTTTCCTAAATTTAGTCCCCTAGGCCTGAAAAAGCATAAAACGATAACTAGCAGAAATCTTCTAGCCAATAGTGACTAGAGTGTTTCATTTTCAAAACTAGTCTACTTGGTTCGAAAAAGGGTTAAACTTACACCAAACAGACTTCCTTTGAAATCCAATTAACAAGTGTGAAAGAGACAATTTCACTCGACAATCTTTTCAATTTTTAATGGATTCAGAAAAGAGCTTAACCAAAACTCGGTGATGTTGTTCTAGGAAGCATATCATGGTGGAGGCTAGGGCTCCTGTGCATGACTTTTGTGGAAATTCAGCAACTCACAAAAAACTGACAGAAGCTTTGGAAAACCTAAATATTTCCAAGTCGAGGAGGATAAAATACTTGTAGAAGTTACCTTTTCTTCAATATATCTAAGAATTACCCTTATCCAGAGGGGTGTAGAAGAAGGAAGTTGATTCTCCAAAATATCATTCCAGTCAAAGGAAACCTCCCTAGGACTTGGAGGGAGGATATCCAGAGAGAGTGGAATGCTCCCTTGTTCATAAGGTACAAGACTATAAATGTTAATGACATGGTCAAAAGACGCATCACCCTCAAAACATAAGTGGTGTTGGTTGAGTATTACATTGGTACGATAGTTGTATCAATCAAAGAAGGATTAGGATGTTGGGAAACCAAATACGACTCAGAACTCGAAGGGCTATTAGACAAGGACTGTGCTTCTTATACCACGACAGTACTGGGGCACAAACGAGCAAGGTGATTTCCTTTGCAAATCCTACAAAGGAACTTGGGCTTATGTCCTACACGTTGAGGCTTATCAATCATATGAATTCCCCCAGCATGACTTAAAGTGGCTGGTGACATGCTCTCAACATGACTTGCAAAGGCTAGTATATCATCTCCAACATGTTTTACAGAATTTGGTGATGAATCCCCAACATGACTAGCAAAGGTTGGTGATGTATGTGCAGTGTGACTAGCAATGACTATAGTTTTTCCCCCAACATGGCTTACAGTGGCTGGTTGTTGGTTTTCAACATGACTTGGAGAGGTTTTTTACCAATCTCGAACATAACTAACAAAGGTTGGTGATATAATGCTAGTATGACTTGCACTGACTGGACTTGTGGCAGTTGGTTGTAGCATTTGAGACCAAGGTTCTGAGAAATTTTGGTCTTGAAAGATTGTGAGCGAGGAAGGGTTCTGGTATACACTATGTCCCTGTCTGGCAGGATAGTATCGTCCTCCAAACGGATTCATAAAGGGGTATAAGGGCATCGTCACCAAGGAAGCCGCTTGTAAAGAGAACGCAACATGAAAAGGGGTACTCATGTGAGGATATATGTTTCACCCAGATGAAGGAACTTTGTCAAGGGGGTTTCCCATACTATAAAACTAACTCCCCATAGATGAAAAACCAAAGGAAAGATGAAGGTCTTTCATGGGAAAGTAATTCGTAGGAGTCAACATAATAGAAGAAGGATAGATGGATGGAGTGTAATAAGAAGAATTATGGCCCATTTGAGCACTTTCTCCTGGAAAATTGAAGCTAGGATTGGATCTATGGGAAGGAATATTCCAACCTCCCACCCTGATAGTTGGTTGAGGGATATGACTCCCATCAAACGAAAATGGAGAATAAGGAGGGATCATGCCCTCAGAACCAAAACTAGGATTCACATAAGAAAGGGATGCAGAGGATGGCAACTATGAACACATGTATGGAATATCAAGAAAAAAATGATTTGAGGCCCAAGGTGTCGACTGATTATCATGATTTTTTGTACTGCTAGGAAACACAAAAGAATTTTTCCCCATGGAATGATAAAATACTATGGTTTGAGTAGTGCTAACTAAGGAAGTTACAGGGGTTCTAATAACAATAGAAATGAAGACTCATGACACAATACAAAATTTTAAGGCCAACTAATCAATCAAAGAGAACACCAAAATAAACAAAAAAGCCAATATGCACACAAACATGATACAATGGATGAAAGGGGCCTCCCTCACTAAAGTAGGTATGCCTCTCCCAAGAGGGTCTCGATACTGCGTTCAAAAGATCAGAGGTATCAGAATCAATTATAAGGCCCTTGTGGGCTTAACAACATAGTCGGTCAAATCCCTCCGAAGAGGTAATCCTCCATAAATCTTGTTTGTTGTCCAACCCTTATCTGACATAGGGTACATGCAAAATATCTCCTGCAAGTAACCTATGTGGCTACCTATGTCAAGAAACTAAGCCACCATGATATAACCAATGTGCAAACGAACAATCATAAGTCAAGTCCACCATATGGGTAGGGTAAAAAATCATGAAATATTGAAAGCATCACCTCTCACAGAGGTAAAATTATTTAGAAAGACCCCCATATACGAATAGATCCCTAGAAATATCTCTGATGCTAAGAAGGTATTGGAGGGATATCTCCTTAACCAATCTTGCGCGACCTCATTCTTAACTCCTGTGTGAGAAGGTCCTCTTGACATCACCAATTAAACACTGGATTCCATTATTCCCTTAGTCAAACACATATGTTGAGTTTAATAGCCTTGGAGAAGTTTACTCACAAAATCCTATTCCCAGCCTGTAAATCTTAAGCTAGTTTGTGCACCCTGAAAAATAAAATCATTTCTAATCAATTTTAAATTTACCAGCATTAATTTTAGTGGATTGGTTTACTCAAAATATGTGGTTGTGAAACTGATGATGTTATGACTTAGCAAGAAAAAAAAACAATATGAATATAATGCAAAGTCCTAACTTCAATTCTCAATGAATGGTAAGCTTTTCAAAAATGTCAATTTCAATTCACCTTTGCAATTACAAATAAGATGGAATATCTCCATACATGTATCAATATCAATAATAAGAACCCAAAAGATCAAATGACATAATGCAAAATGTATTTTCTGTATTTTCAATATAAAGAAATGAAACATCAAGGACTGAACAACAACTCGATATGTAAACTCTACTGTAAGAAAAAAGAGACAAACCAAGCAGGATATGAAGAAGAAAACACCCATCGTGTGATGCAAGGACAACCAATGAAAAAAATGATGAGAAATAAAAACCGCTTGTAAATTCAACCAAACAAAGGTTTTCTATCACTTTGCAAGCACTTAGCAGTTATAAGAGAGATCTAAGAAGAATCAACAACCATCAAAACTTACCCAACAAACAACAAACTCAACAAACGAGCAAACAAGGATGATGTATACGATTGTTTAAGAAAAAACCATGTCTCTATGCACCCTATAGAATGACAACACGGGTATGTACGTGTCTATCAAGGGACAATCTGCGTAAATGTATTAAAACACTGTCAGGTTAAAGATAAGGATAAGAAACTCAGACTCAAAACAAAAATAGGTTGTCAAGCAATCAGACGACAAGACAACTCAAGCTAACTCAGAGAAATCAAAGGAGAAAAACACTCCAAACCCTGAAAATAATATTTCCTCCCCAGTATGGTCGCCAATTTTGTTATGAGCAAAATCACTCTTTGGCATGGGCTAAACCACAACAAACAGAAGGATTGCAGAAATCAACTATAGTCTCAAGTATGATATATAAACAAGAATGGTAACAATACAAGATAAAGGGCCTACCTCATATGGATGTTTGAAGAAGGCCATCGTTGATCACTTGAATCAAAGATATATACCTAGAACTTGTCCTCAACAACCAAGATACACAAGCATATGGAGGTAATATATAAAGTTAGCACGTATAATATAATAATCCATCAATATTCATAACAAATATGCCCATGGAATAACAATTCAAATATTTGCAAGAAATTAATTGGACGAGAAAAGAGTATTTCTGTTAAAATATGATCAACATAAGTGTATGAATGACAAAGTTATGTGTTGTCATGTCTCAGAACCAAGAAAATAAGTCCCTTCAAGCTGGGCCTCCACCAAAGACAAGCTCATATAAGAGACATAATGAGGTTCTCCATCAAATAGGGAAGAGATTGGGGGATGAACAATGTGTTTAGACTTAAAATGACAATGGGATGTAGACTCAATATAAAGTGAATAATTTCGCCAGAGTAATTTTTCTCTCAAAGTTCAATTCTTCTCCCCTCTTTGAGAGCTTGGATATGGCCCATTTATAACCTTCAAATAGAACTGAAGGGCAGAGTCAGATCATTTCTAGTATATGGAAGGGTCAAGAATCATGGATATCACGACATGACATGGAAACCCGACACCATTTTTAATTTTGGGCACAAAACCTTATGTACGCAGGCTATAATGGTGCAACCTGCGTATACACATGTTGTATAGCTGTTAGGGTGCGTAAATGTAGAAAACTATATTTTTTAGCTCTGGGAATTGGAAAAAGGAACTTCAAGTCTCCATAGGAAAATAAAAAAAGGTCTTCTAAGCAAGTTGCATTTGGTGACGCAAATCTTGCTATAACAATTATACAATTTTTCAATATTACTTATACTTTGTATATCTTTTAATTTTTTCAACTTTGAATATTTTTTTATATTCTCAAGCATATTTTAGATTGTAATCATCATCCATGCTCTTTGTGACTATTTATTTAGGTGAATATTTGTGCACAATTTCTACTTAAGTCAGATGTAATAAAAATCCAATTTGAGAAATATTTTAGAAATAATTAGGTTATGTTATTATTGAACCTAATTAAAATGTTTCAATTATAAGTTGAATTCCATCTAGATTAGTGTACATAAAGGTATCATGGAATTGGTTAGAATCTTATGTTTTATTTAATTTAACCATTAATTAGGTTATGTTAGAACCAACGGATATCACTTCATAACCGGTTAAAGCAGATATAACAACATAAAACATGACAGCAGACACACTTGAGATAAAAATCATTACAAAATGGAGAACTAGTGTTACTTTATGATAGCAAGTGGAAGAAAAAGCCAAAAAAATAAAATTGGAAACAGTGGCCAGGGTCCTGTATAATTGAGAATATAAGAGCCAAAGGAATAGTTTAGCTCTAAACAGTCCAAGGTAGTAAATAACACTCACTAAAAAGGAACCACACAGTAAGAACAAGCCAAAGAAGGTCGGAAGAAAAAACCAGAATAAAGTGAGAATGACCCAAAGTAAGATGAATACATAATAAATCGTAGATGGTTGATTTCTCTATTCCAAATTTATGTTTGGAATTTTTTTTTGTTTTTTTAAATTGTAATTTTGAAAAGTATTTCAAAATGTATTCCTCGCTTCGTTGGATGGAAAAACGCTTTGTCTCGAGGAGAAATGTTATAAGCATAGATATATATATGAATAGTAAATATATATGTAGAAGTATAAAGGTATTTATAATCTCTTATAACATATAAAATAATAAAATAAAGTATATATATATATATATATATATATATATATATATATATATGTTAAATTTGAAATTTAAATTTAGATTTAAAGATGTTATAAGTTTATATATATATATATATATATATATATATATATATATATATATAAACATAACATCTTTAAATTAAATTTAAATTTAAATATAAATAATATATATATATATATATATATATATAATAATAATAAACTAAATTATTATTTTATATATAACATTATTCTAAAAAATTTAAAGATGTATTTTAGAACATATTTATTTTATTTATATATATATAATCATAAACTAAATTATTATCATTTTATATATCCTTTTAAGAATACAAATTTAAAGTATATTTATTTTATATATGGAATAATTTAAAAGAAATACAAATTTAAAGAGTAGAACTTTATATTTACAGGGAAATAATTCATGTTATGTATAAAATTTCAAGATCAGAAACTTTGAAGTTGCAATTCCTATTATGGAAGATATATATTACTATGTGTTACCATAATTATAAGAATACTATTTTAATAACTTGATTTAGGGTTTTGTCTTGAGCTTTATATATGGTTTTGGGGGAGTATATATGTTACTATAATATTACCATGGTATAAGAATACTATTTTAATAACTTGAATTTAGGGTTTTATGTGAGCTTTATATATGTTTTTTTCTTTTAACTAGAGCTTACTATCACCTTGTAATAAAATCTATTATTTATAGTTAAATATAAAATTGATATTCTCTTTTCTAATATATGATACATGTTACTTTGGGTATTCTCAAATGAAATCAAGTTATATAGATATTATCATTTTATATATCCTTTTAAGAATACAAATTTAAAGTATATTTATTTTATATAGAATAATTTAAAAATACAAATTTAAAGTAGAACTTTATATTTACGAAATAATTCATATTTATGTATAAAATTTCAAAGATCAAAGCTTTAAGTTATAATTCCATATTTATGAAGTATATATATTACTATGTATTACCATAGTATAAGAATACTATTTTAATAACTTGAATTTAGGGTTTTATGTGAGCTTTATATATGGTTTTTTTGAAGTATATATATTACTATGTATTACCATAGTATAAGAATACTATTTTAATAACTTGAATTTAGGGTTTTATGTGAGCTTTATATATGTTTTTTTCTTTTAACTAGAGCTTACTATCACCTTGTAATAAAATCTATTATTTATAGTTAAATATAAAATTGATATGACTCTCCTTTTCAATATAATACATGTTACTTTGGGTATTCTCAAATGAAATCAAGTTATATAGATCATTTTGTTTTCATTAAGCTACAATCATGTTATCCATGATATGTATTAATTATTTGTTATTGATGTTCTTATTAACTTAGAAATATATTATGGTACTAATTTTCATGTCTAGTCGTATGACTAAAACAAAAAATGATGGTGTAGCTTGGGTAGTAGTTTTTGGTGGAACAACTAAATTTTTTTTATTATTTGAGAGAAGGATTTGAAATTGGTGAAATCATATTTGTTGGGTAATGTTTCAATGAAAAATAAATATATATTCAACTAGTTGTACTTTTCTCTTATCTCAATTTATAAATGAGAATTAGAAAGAAATATTTAAAGTATAGTGGCAAACTAAAATGACATAAGTATTGACTAATGTCAATTTTAGTAATATAGATTATTTATCTAATGGTTGATCCCTTGGGAACAAACAATATAGCCAGACTAAAAAGGGATACCATGGGAAAGGTTGGGAAAACATAACATAAACAGGATCGATTGTACAACACAAATACAAAAAGCTATTATGATAATATTAATAAGATTAAGGAATGATAGGTATGGAGGGGATCATTCTCGATCCCAAAATCCAAAAGGATGTTTGTTTTTCTTACGGTCTAGGGAAGAATACAGGTAAATACCCTTGCATCTTATCAAAGATTGTTATTGTTAAGTTTTTGTTCCATAGATGAAGTAAATATCATTGGTAACTCGTTGTTTGAAGAATGGAAATGACATCTCCTCACCATATGTTGCAAGAATTATTCAATGACAAACTCTACTAAACATTAAATTTCAAAATATCTCACAGCACTTGGTGAAACTCTCTCCAAATATCGAGGCCAAAATCAAGGAGAATATTTGAGATACTCTTATAGAAGAAGAAATCACCCTTACGGAGTATGAAGGGGTTTGATAGGATTCCCAATCATTTCCATGATGTTTTCTGAAAATAAAATATATATATAAGGAAGTTTGGGGGAACCATATCCCCCCACTTGTCACATTAGAAGTTTTGACACGAGAAGAGGTGGCGCAGTCACACTCCTCGGAGTACGTCCGCTCCTCACAGGATCTTCTTTTTCCTCTCGGCCCGAAGAACACTAAGGTTCTTCTATTTTCCCTGTTGGGAAATCTGCACCCACAGTTCTCTTCTGCGCAACTTCCCTTTACTTACTTGTCGAGAAATCAGAACTCACAGCTTCGCGAGTTCACGGTTGATCACTGGGCTCTCGAATCCCCGAGACCCAATGGCCAGTCAAATCGATGACTTTTCTCCTTCCTATGTCGGAAGTTCCGCACTATGGCAATCTTGCCACTCGTGACTTTGCTTCTCGCGACGTTGAATAACTTCTACGTCGACTCCCGATACCCGATGCGCCGAAATGCCGATATGCTCACGAGTTGACTTTTCAATGTCCCATTTCCCCGTCCGGACTTCGGACTTCGCGGGTTCGCGAATCGTGATGCCCAATGCTCAGAACTTTTGCTCTGAACTCCCGATGACTTACGTCACCTGTCCACGTCACCAAATTCTGTGACCCACACTACTTACGTAGCTGTCGGGATATCACGTCTCGCGACTTCATGGATCTCGCTGCCAAATCTTCGTCTCTTTTCTCGTGAAACCCCGATGGGCGATCTCGCGATGGATCCAACGGCCTTGAATGGCTTGGATTGATGACACTGCTCTTCTGAAATTCTACCCTCTCCACACTCGTGCTGTAACTTTCTCTTACCTTTGGGACATCTAACGATCCCCGATAACTCACGGATTCTCCTCGGTGAATGCCGACCGTCCGTTCTCCCGTTGATGATTCTACGAAACAAAGAAGTGTCTCTCCACGAGACTTCATTCGTCCTCTCTCCAACTTGCGCCGCTTCTCTTCGACCTCCAACATCGACTTCTCTGCACTTATCCTTCCGTGAATTCGAAGGTCTATCCTTCCTGAACTTTTCTCACAAATTTCGAGTCCCTTCAGGAAACTCTTTCACGCACTCCTTTCGAAAAATCTTCAACAACGTCTAAGTGTTGAAGCTTCGACTCTGCGCACTCCTGCAGCAGCAGTCTTAATTCCCTTTCCTCAGAATCGCAATTCTGAGACTTCGTCTAGCCTGCGCATGCCTTGCACGGCTTCGGTGCCCAACTGCACTTCTAGGAACTTAGAACAAAAGCTATCTCTATCTGAACCCCTTCTGTCAATGCACTCCTTGCGTACCAATTCAACTACACTCCTTGCAGGAATTCTCTGGTTCAAGATAGAGAAACAATTGAAACTAATTCCTTGTTCCCTCAGACTTCAATACAACCATGAAATCACATACATAGCACATAAAAGCAAATGTATGACTGGAAGCAAATATTCATGAGCATAACATCAATACACAGAGAGACAACACAAACCATGAGATTGAATCAAAGTTTTCTTCTATTAATTCAATATCTATACATGGGTGTTTTTCATACACTTATCTGCATGCTCTTCTCTTCTTTCCCCTGTTTTTGATAATGAGCTCAGACTGATGTTACAATGATACAATGAGGGTGTCTATATCCGTTTTCCCTCTTGGACTCTGAGCTATCAAATCTAGGAATTAAATTTCTATCTACTTGCATTAAATCTATTAAATGTCGTCTATCTACTATGGAGGAGAGATATCCACTCAAGGTCCATTACAATATACAAAGTGCGCTTCATTAAATCCACGCATTAATGTTTACGCAACAATATCAATGTGTTTTCAAAATTTGTGCTGCGCTGTCCAACTGTCTTCCACTCCGCACTGGCTCGCTTGATGAGTTGGCGATGCTCCTGCATCATACTCCTCAGCTTGAAAACTTTCATGGGCTCCTGTCCATGAGCTCCTGCACGGTATGTCCATGCTTCTGTATCTCGACTTCATTCTCCCAGCTGGCATCTTCCACTGGATGATTCTTCCATTTGACCAGATACTGATAGTATTCTTTTCTCCTGGTCTTTTTACCCACTCTCTTGTCCAGTATGCACTCCATCTACGGCCTTTCTGCAACTAGTATTTGTTTAACCCACTAGATTACGGGCTCCTCAGCTCCAGTATCTACTTGTCCAGCCCTGTATGGGTATAAATCTGCGATATTGAATATCAGAGATATTCCGATGTCATCCAGCAACTCAATGTCATACGCATTCTCTCCGAATTTTCTCAAGACTCTGCATGGCCCAATTTTCTTCATTTTGAGCTTGTTGTATGTTCCCCTTGGGAACCTTTCCTTCCTTAAGTGTTCCAGAACCAGATCACCAACTTCAAACTGAAGTTGTCTCCGATGTTGATCTGCTCTGCGCTTGTATTCCTGATTTGAATCTATCAGTCGCTGCTTCACTTGGTCGTGAAGTTCCTTCATTGCCTCAACAAATTCTTCTGCGCTAGCGCTGCTAGTCGCAGTCTGCTCTAAATCCCTCAGTTCAGAAACTCCTCTCGGCTTCATACCATATACAACCTGGAATGGACTCTTTCCTGTACTTAGATCACCAAATCGTTGTATGCAAATTCTGCATGTGGCAACACATTGTCCCAACTGCCGTGGTGCTCTATCACCAAGCTTCTTAGCAAGTCTCCCAGACTTCTGTTGACCACTTCCGTCTGTCCATCCATCTGAGGATGATAAGAAGAACTAAACATCAGATTAGTTCCCAGCTTCTTCCTTAAGGTCCTCCAAAAATTCCCTATGAATTTAGTGTCTTTATCCGAAACTATGCTTTTCGGCAATCCATGAAGTCGAATGACCTCCTTGAAGAACAAATTCACGATGTGAGTCACATCGTTGGTCTTCTGGCATGGAATGAAGTGTGCCATCTTTGAAAACCTGTCCACGACCACAAAGATGGAATCAACACCTCTTTGTGTCCTTGGCAATCCTAATACAAAATCCATGCTTATCGCCTCCCACGACCACTCTGGTATGGACAATGGCTGATAAAAACCTGCATTCTGCTTTCTCCCCTTCGAATGCTGACAAACTCTACATCTGTCAAAAAATCGCTTGACCTCTTCTCGCATCCCCGTCCAAAAGTATGATTCGTTCAGCTTCGTGAATGTTTTATCATGACCAAAGTGTCCTGCTAATCCACCATTGTGCTTCTCTTTCAACAGATTCTCCCTCATGGAGAATTTCGGAATACATAGTTGATTGCCTCTGAATAGAAATCCCTCTCGGATCATATAATCTATCCAAGGACTTCGATCTCTGAGAACTGGATTCTCAGCTGCTTCATATGCTTCTCCAAAATCTGCATCTCCTGCGTACATGTCCCTGATATTTTCAAAACCCAATGTTTTGACTCGGAACTCCTGCAACAACAAACACTTCCTGCTCAAAGCATCAGCCACTTTGTTAGCAGTACCCGAAATATGTTTAATCACAAATGTGAAATTCTGCATATACTCTACCCATTTTGCATGTTTCTGATTCAACTTCTCCTATTGAGTCACAAATTGTAATGCATGATTATCACTATACAATACAAATTCTTTCGGGATCAAGTAATGCCTCCACTTTTTCAGCGCATGTATGATAGCATAAAATTCTTTATCATACGTGGAGTATTTCAGCTTTGCTTCATCCAGCTTCTCGCTGAAATATGCAACTGGCCTGTCTTCCTGACTCAAGACCGCTCCTATGGCAAACCCACTTGCATCACATTTCACCTAAAATGTTTTCCGGAAATCCGGCAACACCAACACTGCTTGTTCCGTGATCTTCCGCTTCAACAGATTGAAGCTCTTTTCAACCTCTATTGTCTAATGAAAAGACTTATGTCGCTTCTTCACTGTGTCCATCATCGCTGCGCTAATTCCACTGAAATTCCTGATGAATTTTCGGTAGAAACTAGCTAAACCATGAAAACTTCTCACACCGAATACATTTCTCGGTGATGGACAATTCTTAATCACTTCTACCTTATCTGGATCCATCTTTAATTCATTCGCTGAAATAAAAAAACCCAAATAAATGAGCTCTGTCTTCATAAATGAGGACTTCTTCATGTTAATCAACAACTTCTCCTGCTGTAGCTTCCTCATCACTATAGCCAAATGCTTCAAATGTTCAGCCTCTGATTTATTGTAAATCAATATGTCGTCTAGATAAACAATGACAAATTTCCCGATGAATTCCCTCAGGACTTCATTCATCAGTCTCATAAATGTACTCGGTGCATTCGTCAAACCAAACGACATGACTAGCCATTCATACAATCCTTCATTGGTTTTGAAGGTTGTTTTCCACTCATCGCATTCTCTCATGCGAATCTGGTGGTATCCACTTTTCAAATCAATCTTCGAAAAAAACTTTGCCCCACTCAGGAAATCCATCAGATCATCTATTCTCGGCAATGGGAACCTGTATCTAATGGTTATCTTGTTGATCGCTCTTGAATCGTTACACATCCTCCAGCATCCACCCTTCTTTGGGCTGAGTACTGTTGGAACAACACATGGACTCAAACTCTCCCTGACCAATCCTTTTTCCAATAACTCCTGGACCTGCCTTTTAACTTCCTCATTCTCTTGCGGCGTCAATCTATACGCATCTTTGTTCGGCAAACTAGCTCCTGGTATGAGGTCTATGTGATGACTCACACTTCTCATCGGTGGAAACGAATGAGGTAGTTCGTCCACTATGATGTCATCGAACTCTTCCAGCAGTTCTTAAATCTCTTTTGGTAAATCATCCACTCTTGTGCTAGTCAGAACAATCCTCAGTTTTCTGACCACAAAGAATTGTGGATCTTCCTTCTTCTCCATCTCTGTAAGAAGTTCCTTCCCACTCATGAGAAGTATTGTGTTGTTTACTTCCGGCTTCACCTCCTTATCTTTTATCGGAAGCAACATATGGGTTCTCCCATTCTTCTCCAGGGTATATGTGTTCATACTCCCATCATGAACCACATTTCTGTCATACTGCCATGGTCTACCCAACAATAAATGACATACATCCATGGGAATAACATCACATAGTACTTTATCATTATATCCACCGATCTTGAATTCAACTAAACACTGTTTAGTGACACTCACCTGATCTCCCTTCTGTAACCATGAAACTTTGTATGGACTCAAGTGATCAGTTGTCTCCAGCTCCAATTTTTCCACCATCTCGGTCGAAACAAGATTATCTGTGCTACTACTGTCAACAATAACCTTGCATACCCAATCCTTGGTCTTGCAAGCTGTTCTGAAGAGTCTGGTCCTTTGGATTGAGCTTTCCACCTCCTTCTCGGGTGTCAAAAGGACTTTATGCATCGTAAGCGATCTTCCGCCTTCAGCGTCCTCGGTCTTCGCATCACATCTCTGCGCTTCAGTGATGTGAGTTTCTCCACTATCCTTCTTCTTTTCTGGACACTCGTAAGACTTGTGCCCATTCTTTCCACATGTCAAGCATGTGATAACTCCACCTCTAGTTCTTCCTCTGCCTCTGGTATGAGGAAAAGTATTGTTGTCAGCATATCCTCCACTCTGCTCTGTATGTTGTACTCTCTGTTCAACATATGGTTGTCCTCGCTGTGAGGTTCCACCTCTCTCAATCTTACCCTGAGGTTTCCTCCATTCCTCCTTGGGCTTCTGATATTTCTCCGGGGCAACTGCCTTGCCTCTGGGCTGACTCCTGCCTCGCCCTCGCTGACCTTGCTTTCGGATTAGCTTCTCTTCGGCTTTCAGAGCCATTTGATAAGCATCCTCCACCGTCCTGATGGTAACCATGCTCAATTCATCCTGAATGTCATATCTCAGACCATTCAGATATCTGGAAACCTTCTCATCATTTCTCTTCCGATGACCTGCTCTGATGTTCAGTCGATAGAATTCTTCAGTGTATTCTTTCACTGTCATCAACTTCTGTCTTAGGTTTGGCATTCTCCTGAATAGAGAAATTTGGTAGTCTCTTGGGATGAACTTCTCCTTCATCTTTGTGATCATTCAATCCCAATTCTTGATCTTCTGCTTGCCTTTGCAGTGTCTGTCAGCTTGTAGCTCATCCCACCACAATGCTGCATGTCCTTTCAAGCATGTGACAACATGTCTGACCTTCTTGTCATCTTCGATCTATTCATAGTCGAAGTAGGTATCAAGATCTCTAATCCAATCGAGTAGCTCTTTTGCATCCAGATTCCCCTCGTAGACTGGAATATCCATCTTGGCCTTTGCACCCATTCTGGAAATGGCTTTGATCAATCGCTCCGTTGATGCATCTTCGGCTGTAACTTCCTCCTCGCGTTCAGCCTCTATATCACCATCGGAATCACTAAGATCCCCTGCACTAGCTGTGCGTCTTTGAGATATTTCCATCTCCTCGAGTCTAGCTCAAAGATCTCTCATCTGTCTCTCCATTTCTAGATTTCCTTCCAGCCTACCTCTTCTTTACACCTCCCTATCTTCAGGATCAGGTGATTGTCTTTCTCTTCTGGGTGGCATGGTGAATTTTCATCTCTGCTACAGAAAGTAAAGAACAATTCCTGCTCTGATACCACTCTTGGCATAGTCGCACTCCTCGGAGCACGTCTGCTCCTCACAAGATCTTCTTTTTCCTCTCAGCCCGAAGAACACTAAGGTTCTTCTATTTTCCCTGTCGGGAAATCTGCACCCACAGTTCTCTTCTGCACGACTTCCCTTTAATCACTTTTCGGGAAATCAGAACTCGCAGCTTCGCGAGTTCATGGCTGATCACTCGGCTCTTGAATCCCCGAGACCCGATGGCCAGTCAATCACTGAATTTTCTCCTCCCTATGTCGGAAGTTCCGCTATATCGCAATCTCTCCACTCGCGACTTCGCTTCTCGCGAGGTCGAATAACTTCTACGTTGACTCCCGATACCCAATTCACTGAAATGCTGATATGCTCGCGAGTTGACTTTTCAACATCTCGTTTCCCCGTCGGGACTTCGGACTTCGTGGGTTCGCGAATCCTAATGCCCAACGCTCGGAACTTTCACTACGAACTCCCGATGACTTACGTCACCTTTCCACATCACCAACTTCTGTGACCCACACTACTTACGTAGCTATCGGGAGTTCGCGTCTCGTGACTTCGTGGATCTCGCTGCCAAATCTTCGTCTCTTTTCTCGCGAAACCCCGATGGGCAATCTCGCGATGGATCCAATGGCCCTGACTGGCTTGAATCGATGACTCTGCTCTTATGAACTTCTACCCTCTCCACACTCATGCTGTAACTTTATTTCACCTTTGGGAGATCTAACGATCCCCGATAACTCGTGGATTCTCCTCGGTGAATGTCGACCGTCCGTTCTCCCGTTGATGATTCTACGAAACGAAGAAGTGTCTCTCCACGAGACTTCGTTCGTCCTCTCGCCAAACTGCACCGCTTCTCTTCGAACTCCAACGACGACTTCTCTGCACTTATCCTTCCATGAATTCGAAGGTCTATCCTTCCTAAACTTTTCTCACAAATTTCGAGTCCCTTCAGGAAACTCTTGCACTGACTCCTTGCGGAAAATCTTCAACAACGTCTAAGTGTTGAAGCTTCGACTCTGCGCACTTTTGCAGCAGCAGTCTTAATTCCCTTTCCTCAGAATTGCAATTCTGAGACTTCGTCTAGCCTGTGCACGCCTTGCACGGCTTCGGTGCCCAACTGCACTTCTAGGAACTTAGAACATAAGTTATCTCTATCTGAACCCCTTCCGTCAACGCACTCCTTGTGGACCAATTCAACTGCACTCCTTGTAGGAATTCTTTGGCTCAAGATAGAGAAACAATTGAAACTATTTCCTTTTTCCCTCAGATTTCAATACAACCATGAAGTCACATACATAGCACATAAAAGAAAATGTATGACTGGAAGAAAATATTCATGAGCATATCATCAATACACAGAGAGACAACACAAACCATGAGATTGAATCAAATTTTTCTTCTATTAATTCAATATCTGTACATGGGTGTTTTTCATACACTTCTCTGCATGCTCTTCTCTTCTTGCTCCTGTTTTTGATAATGATCTTAGACTGATGTTACAATGATACAATGAGGGTGTCTATATCCGTTTTCCCTCTTGGACTCTAAGCTATCAAATCTAGGAATTAAATTTCTATCTACTTGCATTAAATATATTAAATGTCGTCTATCTACTAAGGACGAGAGCTATCCTCTCAAGGTCCATTACAATATACAAAGTGCGCTTCATTAAATCCACACATTAATGTTTACGCAACAATATCAAGGTGTTTTCAAAATTTGTGCTGCGTTGTCCAACTGTCTTCCGCTCCGCACTGGCTCGCTTGATGAGTTGGCGATGCTCCTGCATCAAGAGGGATTTAATCCCCTTCCTAAATATCCCCAATACTCATTTCTCCTTTCAGTACGAGAGATTCAATGGGTGGTACAAGCCATATCCAACCACTTGTCTCATATTCTTGGTGTTTACCTTTCACTGTATTTACAAACATTTCGTGTCTCAGAATATTTAATGGTGATTGGAATATGAGAGAATGTCTATATTGCTGCATTTATTTTATCTCATGTCTTAGAAATTTTATGGTCTCTACATTGAGATAATGCTTCGGTCTTGGTTTTTCATTTTATTCTACTTAGCTTAAGAATTTATCCTTTGCACTTTAGTTTTGGTGTTCATGCATGGTATGGGAGGTTTGTAGTTGGAGGAAGGACATTTATTAATGTGATAATCATATCATTGAGACTCACGCTAAAGTGACATCACTCTCATGGTGGAGAATTTTAAGACCTAATTCGAGACTCAAACTATTGAAACAAATAAGGTGACAAATAAGATCAATTTAGAGTCTAGGAACCATCTCCAAATCTTGAGAGAATGAGGACACGAGTCGCATACCCCATGAATATTCTTAGGACTACGTATTTTGAATTGGAGGGTTCTCTATATCCAATGCATGATCTCTTTTTTGGTTTCACCAATTTTGTTAACTTCCCTCCTTATGACCTGCCTTAACATCTCTTGGAATTCATGAACACTTAGGTGAATCTTTTAAAGACCTTATCTTAGAAAACATAAGAAAAATTGATATCATATGAATTTTACACTACATTACTCACATACACCCATCCACTTATAGCTATTGTTGTATGACCTATTTATGTATTTTTTTCATACATGATATGCTTATTGATGACATGGTTACCTCTCTTCCTTCATACTAGAGGCTCTTTCATGCTATATTATTATCCCCTGGTTCATTGTACCTTATCCTAGATCCATTTGACTCGTTTTCAATTTTTTAAGACTTGAATAAATTTCAGCATCACCTCTCTTCTTTTCTTTTGCATTTTTCCTCCAATTTGACTTAATTAGACCCTTTAAGGTGCTTAGTTGGGGAACTCACATTTTTTGGACTCCAATTCCATGATCTACTCCAAAATTGATTAGGATGCTTCATTGAGGTCATCAATGATCCAAATCCATTTGGTAATGCTTAATTGAGGTTCCACTTAGTCATACCTTCTTTGAACCTCATCAATTTTGCAATGCCAAATGAACCATGAATTTCCTAGGTTGTACCACATCTCTCTATGATAATTTATGGAACAAATCATGTGATTGAGTAAAATACCTATGGTAGGATATTTCAAAAACATTGTGCCTACAAAAAGAAACAAAACATATTACACTTCATTTATACATAATGGTTTATCAAATAGCTAATCCAATATTCACTTATGTCTTGAGGTCATTTCCTTTCATATCTATGTCACTTCTCTATGCTTTATGAAATCTTTCCAAATATTCTTTCATATTCTTAATATCTTACATGAACACCTCTAGATTATCATTGAATCCTAATATATCTCTTTTACTCCTCCACACTCTTGTGTTTATTTATCACATCACCTTCAACACCTCTACATGTGTATCTTTCTTTTGTCTTGGTTTCTTTCGTGAAGGCCTGTTGTGTTGCTGTTGACTTTGTCTGGGCTCATGCTTTGGATAATTCAAATCTTTTACCTTAAGGATGGTTTCAACATATGTAAGGTAAGGGAGGTAACAACTTTCTTATGGAACTTTGAGACACCATAAAACATTTCATCGTTTCATTATTCTATATGTTATCTTCCATTTTTTATCACTTTTTATTAAATATTGGGATCATGTTTGTTTTGTAGGAAGGTGTAGTTTGAGTGGAGTACGAAAATGTTTGTTACATATCTTCACCTATAATAGTGTTTAATTAGTTTAATTGCATTGTAAAGGAGACCAAAAAATTAAGCATAGTTAGATTTTTGTTTTCTTAAACTTTTTATTTTTCCCTAATTGAATTACCTTAACTAGTCTACATCCCTACACAATACAATCAATTTAATAACCTTAATTAATATAGTGGCTCTATGTCTTTTTTTTTCTTTATCTCGTCCACATTTGGTTTCATAGTTTTTCCCTCTAACCAAGTGTTTCTCCTATGATAGCATGATGCCCCACTCTAACTATTACACTACATAACCAATAACCACTAGTTGGTTTTCCACTAAACATGGATGTTTTTTCAAATTATAATTTTATTAGAGTGGCATGTAAGTGCATAATAGTTTTATGGATTTGTTGAAATTTTGTTATGAACTAATACACTCTTATTTTGGTGTTTTAATGAACAATAGATATTTTGAAATGACATTTTGATAATATGTTAATTTGAAATGACATTTTGATAATATAAATAGTAGTTATTTCAAAGAAAATAAATTTAAAAGCTTATATGGATAGTAACATGTCATAGATGTTTTGCTATGATGAAAAGAAAAAATTGGACTCCATCATAGTGAAATATTAGAAACACTATTTTCCCTTATAATAATAGGTTCAAACCCTTCCCATCAAAATTGATTCCGTAACATTTACCTTGAGAAAAGAGATGGAGATGAAAATTGTTTGTCACCATATTGTGATCTTTATGTTAAAGAGAATGGTTAAAAAAGTAATGAAATTGACACTAAGAAAGGTTGCTAGATGGATATTGGTATTTGTTTCGTTACATTTCTTTCTCTTCATGTTAATAATGGGTAAATAATATTGTGATATTTAGAACATTTATTTATTCATAGTTATTGTATATAAAAAAATGTTAAATGTATGCATTTTATATATTTTATGTATGGAATAGGTTAAAAAAAATTGTTTTCTTGTTTATTTTGAATATAAGAAAAAAACTTATAAAATGTATTATTTTCGTTGAAATTAAAATTGAAATATAAATAATTTGTTAATTATTTAAATTGATGTTTAAAGGGTTTGGATTCAATGATGGAATGTCAGATTTTTTTTATTGTTGGGAAAGGTTCAATTCCAGTGAGGGCCTATAGGGAAGCCATGGGTTACCTTGAGGTAGTGCTCGAACATGTGGTTTCACCCATGTGACAACCCCATCTGGTACGACTTCTACGCTTTACAACCGGTAAAAGTACCCTTCATTTTTTTATTTTTTATTTTTGTGTGTAGGAGGGTAATAATGACATTATACTCAATATCGCAACATGATGACGAACCAACGCATGCAAATCACACAACAACAACATAACGACCAACCATAAAAGCACATTAAGCACCTGGAATTGATGTACGACATTCAACCGACAAAAGTAAGATTGACTACTCGTCTGTCCTACCCTGCAATGGTTAGGACCTCTAGGACACATCAGCAACACTCAAGCCCAGGTTCCCATCGATTTTTACCATTTAAGGTCTTAGGGTTGGCGACTATTTTGAGGAACAAGGAGGTGTCTACATCCCACCCGACACAAGCAGACCAAGAACATTAAAAGTTTACAGCCCGGTACAACATTAATTAAAATGAAAATCCACACCCTTAATGGGAAGCGCGATCTAAAAATGACTTTGCCAATATCCCGATTAATCGTCGAGTCAAGCTAGTCAATAATGAAGTCTATTTTAATCATCTATCAAGATCCCACTTAGCATGTCTAGAAAGAAACAAGACATTAACGTACAATCTAAAATTATCCTTAAAACCCAACCATTAATCAAGTCTAAAATTAGTTAATAAATACACTCTAATTTTAACATTATTTATGAATCTAAGTTAGTAGGTCCAAACTATAATTAGGTCATTAATTATAAATCTAATTAACATTAATGCAATCTGCTTTAGCAAGTCTAAAATTAATCACTAATTTAGCTATTAGAAATATATGGCAGTCATTAAAATATAAATGTATAATGCTATCATCAAACATTTTTAACAAATAGATGGCCAACAGATTGTCTAGCTGAAGTTCTTGAAAAAACTTCTAAAGTGTTTGAATAAACTTCCATACCCTAATATAATTAACATAATAATGCTACTATTACTAAACTCAGTCTTAATGCGGTGTATTCTTTCTACTAGATAAATATAATTTAAACACTCTAAATGATTCATGCCATTGACATTACTCTCAACTAAAATCTAGACTATCTTGCATACAAGTAGGTTTTGATGCACTCTAGCATTTGAATCATTTGAAACAATTGAATGACTTCAAGTTCATGCTGTAGGTTCCAGCTAAAATTGTACTTATTACTTAAACAAACAGACATAGGCAGAATGACTGCAAAACAACCTCCTGAGAACAGATATGAAAGAGTCCAAGACAAAATTCTGAATAAGCTTGTCATATAACAGGAAAATCGAGGTTGTTTAATGATCCATTCACCTGATGAAAAATTAGTAAAACATCTTGGCCAGACAGGTCGCTAAACTTGTCATTCAAGACATTGAATGTACATACTAAAAGCTCCAAGAAAATCCTAATAGTTGTAGTGGGTAAATGAAAATAGTTCCTACATAATTGGTCTTTGAATTTTGAGCAATTTGTTTAACTTAAGCTCCAGATCTTGCTATCCAGTTAGAAACAGTGGCATTTTATTGTCTGAATTGGTTATTATTAGAATGTAGTTATTGTCGGTTGTTTTTTTTTCAACAACAATTAAGGCATGCTTGACATCAATAATTCAACTATTCCATTAACTTCACGATTTTCAATTTCAGACAAGACGTTGAAGTTTAATAGTGGAATGCTTTGTTTAAAAACAGGTTAGAATTTGAGGTTGTTTTTTTAGTGAAAATGCTAAGGTACAAATGGGTTCAAGGATGTAAAGAAACTGTTATTGGCGGTAGCCTTCTAGCTATGGCTCAACCTTACTGTATCATGGAGTTTTAAAAGACTCAGAGACATTATGAACTAGAGTCGATAGGCATCCAGTCCAACAGTTGGAGAAATGAAACTGTTGACCACTGGGAAGGCAAACTGAAATCTCAAAGAAATTTTTATTTTTTTAAGCTTCCGAAGAAGGAGAACCCATGCTTGTGACAGAGTACACAATTGCCATCCATAGTTGTGCACATTGAGAACTTCACAATACCCAAGGAACTCTCTGCGTGTTCCACATTTCCGGGATATTTTGTATCTTTCACGAGGCACATCAGTCAAATCAATCGGTTATAAGGAGAAGTTCAATGCCCTTCAAAAATTCCAATCTTTAATTAATATAGTTTTAAAAATAGTAAATCAGAATATTATGCAGTAGAACCCAACTAGAACATCTTTAACATCACCCATCTATAACGAATTTAAACTTCACGAAACTGGAACAAGATCCCAAATACCATTGCACCATCGAAATTAGGTCAACTAATTAAGAGTCTGTTGAATTTAACACCACAAGCGCTGGGTAAATACACTACCCTTACCAGGAAAATGCCCAGAAAAAAAAAAATGGCAGGGAAAATTTTCATTAGAGGTGATAAAACTCAAAAGGCGATCGCCAGGGAGTACATGAGAAGAGAGCCAAAACATCAAGAAAAAAAATAAAAAATGAAGAGCCCATTTTGTGAATTGGGGTGTGGTGATACCGTGAATTAATGCCATCAATAAAATAGAATGAAGTTCATTTTTCATGGAGGAATCACAACACATAATTGAGTTTGCAGCAATAAGAATAAAAGGTAGAGTTACTAGGCAGACCAATGTATAAATTCTCCAAGAGATGTATCAATGTAGACTTGATTTGCGAGGAAATGAGAGGAATAACGTAGAAGGATTCAATTGCAAGAAGGCATAGGAAAACAACTACCAAGGACAACAACAGAGGTAGACGACAGATGGGTTCATCCTTTGCTTCACCATCCTCGCACAAAAAAGTAGGGCATTGAGATCCATAGGTCTTTTAACGCTAAGGTGACGACCGTAGATCAGGCTCCTCGCTGACTGGTCAGGCAAGGACTGGTGAGCTAGGGACAAAGGCTACACAACCTCAAGGTCACAATCAACACACATGGTGGTCACAAAATGCGGGTAAACAAAGGCCATGAGAGTAAACAATCGTCGAGCTAGGCTCAGAAAAGTTCAGTCATCAATCTACACATCCAATCTACTTACATAATCAACAGGAAGATCCAACCATAAAACCTACAACATCTGTTATACAAATGAAAAGAGAGTATCGTTGCCTGATCACCCACTCTAAGTGATGTCAACGTGCTCCGCGCAAATCCCACTCACCGACCGTCAAGACTTCACCAGTACCTCCCAGCTAATGCTAGGGGTTCTCTTCTTCCCCCTTAGCCCCCCGAGCTGCAAAGGGGCCACACACACTATCCAGAGGTTTCATCTAGCTCCCAACTCGCCTCGTAAGGCCGAGCTACCACTCCTCACCGAGATGGGTATCCCAACTCCCACAAGTTAAGTCAATCAAGTGAATATTTCTGCAGCATAACGTTACGCAAACAGAATCTCCCCTTCATCCTTCTACCTCCTTCATTATATAGAGTTTTGAACTTCCTTTCTTTCCTAAAATATCATTTAATTAAAATTTTAAAAATAATTTCCTAAAAATTATTCTCCGTACAAGTGTCCCCCATCCCCTGCATTCCTCCATTATTTAATTTCTTTAATTAGTTAATTCTCTTTATTTCGCTCACCCACCTAGAGTTACTCCTAGAATCACTCCTACGTGTCCCCAAAATATCTTACAGGTTTTAATAACTATCATTTTTATTAAATTGCTTGTTCAGTTTAAATTAGAAATCTCTTAATGGTAGATACTTTTTCTAAGTTTGACTTTCTGCTTTTTCCCTTACATTTCCCCTTTTTCCCGTTTTATGTTTACCCCTTTTCCTAGTTTCCTAAATTTTTAGATTTTCCCTCTTTCCCCTTTTTAATTAGAACTCAAAAAGACAGGTGTGGAATTTAACCCCTTTTCCCCTTTTATTATTAAATTAACATATTTTAAATTATCACAAGATAAAACAATTAATTCCCTCATTACATTTTATATCCACAATTTTTTTTTTTATGAATAAATTAAATTTCTTACTCCCTTCATGTTACAAGATTTAATGAAGATCATAATTATTATTCAAGTTGTTTTTTTATTTTTATTATTATTATTTTATTTTTTTGAAGACAAAATTTTACCACTAGCGTAATTTAGACTTAGGCCATAAATTTCGTACTGGGCTACATTTAATTAGAGAAATTGTTTTAAAAATTACTTAACATGTTATTCGTCTTAGGGCCACCTAGGTTCATCCATCTATCATCAACAATGCGACGTGCCCTTTAGGACACACTAGGTGCTCCAAGGGTGCCACTCACCTCATATTTTCCCTTGCGCGATGTGTCCTTCAGGACGCACTAGGTGCTCCAAGGGTGCCAGTCGCCTCTTGACTGACTTGGTAGACATCAATAACCCCTAGAGTCAACACTCCGCCAGGTGAACTCATGGGAGACTAAGGGCCTCTAAGGAATAAGGCCCCCAGGAATAAGGCCCCCACCTTATTGCGCACCCCTTAGAATCATCGTGAGCGGCTGTTGTTGTCTTCCCTCACATCGTGGGTCCTCTCAAACTAGGTAATCGTTAACCTACAGTTCGAGCCACGGTGGGAGTGCTCGTAGGTTTTGGCTAGGCTGTTGTCCACACCTCTCCCTCAACATCTCTGGCAGTCATGCGTGACCCCTTTACTCCACATGTGAGTATGGTTCACAAGCTATCGTCAGCCTGCAACATCAATAAATCATGTCAGAACATATCCATATCATATGATCTAATTAGATGCACTAATATCACAATAAAACAACCAAACCCCAATGGTATAGTCCCTGACTAGGTCTGGAGTCCAAGAGGTTCCATCGATGCCTCTGTATCCTCGAGGTCCAAAATCCTTCACACTCAGTAAAACTGAGTCAATAGAACCTGTTTATGTCAATGTAGTAAAACAACATGTCATCAACGCATAACGCTTCATAATCAAAATCAAAAGTTTTAATAGAATAATAATCCATATCAATTGCGAGCAAGTGTCCTCAAAGAATAAGTTCGCTCGGTGTGCTATATCAGGATGTTACATACATCCCCTCTTGGTCTAAACTTTGTCCCGAATTTTCACAGTATATAAGATGAAATAAAGTGTATCTCAGTATCATATGTCTATCTATCAAAAAAATGGAAACTGTTGGTGCATATCATATTCATCCTCCAAGGTCGCCGAGTGAGGACTATAATTGTCCCACTGGACCTTGACCTGATCTATCATTCAATGTCGTAGTTGTCGAACGCGATGATCCAAGATGAGGATCGGCTCAGCCGTGAGCATTCCCTCATTCGATACCTACAAGGAACTCATGTCAATAACATGTGTAGGATCACTAATATAATGTCTCAAAACAGATACATGAAAAACATCATGCATATGCCTCAAAGAATCAGGCAAGGCTAGTCGATAGGCCATGGGCCCCTTTCTCTCCACAATATCGAAAGGTCCCACAAACCTAGGAGAGATTTTATCTCCCTTCCCAAACTTGATCGAACTCTTATGTGGTTTAACGCGCAAGAAGACTCGATCGCCGACCTCGTAACTACGGTCGACACGGTGTGCATCAACATAACTCTTTTGTCCATCCTACGCTTCTTTACTCCTTTGTCTTATTGATTTCATTTTCTCTTCCATTTCCTAGATCGCTTCTGGTCCCACCAGGACCCTATCCTCAATCCAAACCCAACTCAAGGGTGTCTGACACGGTCTCCCGTAAAGAAACTCGAAAGGTGCCATCTTAATGGTGATTTGGTAGCTATTGTTGTAAGCGAACTCCACTAGTGGAAAAAATTCTTCCCAATTCTTTTGTTGGTCCATTACATACATGCACAACATGTCCTCCAAGGCCTGGTTCATTCGTTCGGTCTTCTCGTCAGTCTCTAGGTGATATGCAGTAATAAAGTTAAGTTGGGTTCCCAAGGCCTCTTCGAAACTCATCCAAAATCGTCCAGTAAACACCGATCCTTGATCCGATATGATCCTCTTAGGCATGCCATGCAGCCTCACAGTCTCACTGATGAAAAATCTAGCTATGTCAGGTGTCTGATAAGTCATACACACAGGAATAAAGTGAACACTCTTCGTCAAAGTGTCTACTAATATGAAAATCGATTCATGTCTCCTTGCCATCAGTGGAAATCCAATAATAAAATCCATCGAAATAACTTCCCATTTCGATTCCAGAATAACATGTGGTTGTAGTAATCCTGCTAGGTGTCTATGTTCAGCCTTCATTCCCTTCCAGAAGAATAAGGGTTTAAGGTCTGCCCTCATCTTCGTGACTCTCGGGTGAGCCATGTATATTTCTCTATGAGCCTCTCTTAGGATCAACATCCTCAACTCGTCGTTTGGCGGTACATAGATCTGAATTTTAAACCGCAATAAACCATCGCTATCAAATTAAAATCCATGAAATCATGGTACCATCATTGTGTTTTGTCCAATAAAACCCTCAACCTCTTTGTACCAGTCATCGCCATGCTGTAAGGTTAGAATCTTTTCACGTAGATTCATCTGAAGAGGCAACACTGAAAAGATGCGCGGTCTTCGACTCAATGCATCTGCCACTCGATTCATCGTTCCTTTTATGTAAGTAATCTCAAAGTCGTACTCGCTAAGCAATTTCGACCAACGCCATTGTTGCTCGTTCAGGTCGCTTTGCATAAAGATGTGTTGTAGTCCACAATGGTCAATCTTTATTTCAAATTTTCATCCGAAAAGGTAGTGTCTCCAAACCTTCAAGGCATATACGATGGATAACAACTCCAAATCATGTGTCGCGTAGTTCTCCTCATGCATTCTCAGTTTCCTCGAGGTGTAAGCGATCACTCGTCCGTATTGCATCAAGACTCATCCTAAGCCTTCCTTGGATGTGTCAGTGCATACCAAGAAGTTCGCATCCATGTCAGGGACCTTTAGTATCGGTGTTGTTGTCAATAACTCCTTGAGCCTCTGAAATACTTCCACGCATTTCTCGGTCCAAACAAACTTCTTGTTTTTCTTCTGTAATTCTATGATAGGATTTTCTATCTTTGAAAACCCCTCGATGAACTGTCAATAATATCCTGCTAAACCCATGAAGCTACGGACTTCCGGGATATTCATCAGTGTAGGGCATTCCATTATAGCCTTGACCTTTGTTGGATCCACAGCGATGCCTTCGCCAGAGATGCCATGCCCTAAGTAGTAAATCTTCCATTGATAAAATGAGCATTTGGACAACTTCCCATACAGTTTGTGCTCTCGAAGACACTGTAGTACCAAGAAAAAGTGCTCGTCATGTTTCTCCATCGTCTGAGAGTAAATCAAAATATTGTCAATGAATACTTGGATGAACTTGTCCAAGTACTCGCGGAACACCCCATTCATCAAACTCATAAATACCCCTGGGGCATTTGTTAGTCCAAATGGTATAATAGTAAACTCGTAATGTCCAAACCTTGTCTCAAAGGTGGTCTTAGGGACGTCATCCTCCTTGATCTGTAACTAGTGATACCTTGATCACAAATTGATCTTGGAGAACATTGTCGTGCCCTTCATTTGATCAAATAGATCATCAATTCTCGGCAATGGATAATAATTATTAATCATGGCCATGTTCAGTTGACGGTAGTCAATGCAGAGCCTCCACGATCCACCCTTCTTTCGTATGAAAATAATAGCTGCACCCCATGGTGACAGA
>SNQJ01S0015715.1:17199-88405 GCA_010110895.2 Picea sitchensis | reverse complement strand
CAGTCCCAGGTCCAACAACTCCTTCAGTTGCATTTTCAACTCTTGTAACTCCGGGGTTGACATCCGATAAGGCGTTCTTGCTATCGGTTCATTCCCTAGTTTTAGGTCTATGGTAAACTCTAATTCCCTCTCCGGCGGCATCCCAGGTAACTCCTCCGGAAACACATCCGCAAACTCTCTCACCACCGGAAGGTGTTCTAGACCTTTCACTACTCCCTTCTCGTTTAACGCAAGGATCGCATAAAGATTTCACCCCTTGCCCATTCTCTTCCGAAGTTGCAAGGAAGAGATGAACCTCAGGTAAACTCCCTAGTTCCTCCCTACAATCACACATCTTTGTTCCTCATCATCGACCAAGCTCAATTGTTTCATCTTACAGTTGAGTATCACCTAATGCGATTCCAACCAATCCATACCAATCATGACATCATACGATCCTAGGATCATGACGTACAGGTTGGCCCTTGTGACAAATTCTCCCAGGTTAAGGATACAACCCGTAACCTTTCCTACAACCTTCTGTTTGGCTCCCGAAGCCATCTCTATGAAGCTAAACTCATCATGTTGGACTACCTTTACCTTAATCCTTTTTAGTGATGCACCAGAAATGAAACTCTCAATTGCACTGGGATCTATCAAAATACTAACGGTCTGGTCACCGACGATACCTATCGTCTCAAGCACAGTCGACTGGTGCTCTACCTTGCAGTTATTCATCGCTACATGAATCCGATGGGCATTTCCCATATCTCCCATGGTAGTGGGTCCGGCTGATGCAGACACTCTGTTTCTCTCCACAGGGCAGTTGTGCTGGTAGTGTGGCTCCCCACACGTCTAACACCCCTTCTTTGAACCAATAGTCCTGGTTCCCAAAGTAGAAGAGGATGGCCCATCATCCTGATACCTTGGTCTATTCTACTAAACAGGCCTAAACTGTTGTTGCTACGGGCGACGCTGCTGTTGATGCTGGGGTCCCCGATAAGGTGTCCACTGCTGAGGCATCGACCATCGAGTTGTAGTGAAAGTGGATCCCCTCTTGAGGCCATGATATCCTGGCGTATGTCTGGCTGGTGTCTGATGCTGCTGAGCTCTAGATGACACCTGCCCTATTGGTCTCACTGGAATCCTAGTTTGACCCCTGCTAATAAGCTCCTCCTCTGCTATGAGGGCCTTCTGGACGACATCATGCAAGGTTTGAGGCATCAGAATCCTGACCTTTGCACGTATGTTGTCATTAAGGCCGAACACAAACTTTTTGACCTTAAGTTTCTTATTGTTAAGGTGTGGAGCATACCAGAGCAGCTCCATAAATTGGGCCTTGTACTCGGGCACCGTACGACCTCCCTATCGTAAGGCATTGAACTCATTGAGTTGATGCTCAATGAACTCCTTTGAAAGGTACCTCTCTCGGAACCGTTCCTCGAATAGTTCCCATGACACGTCTTCGACGACCATGTTCAACTGCAGTAGGAGCGTCTTCCACCATACAAGAGCGGTCCACTTTGGTTGAAAGACCACCATGCGGACCTTCATGTTGGAGGTATAGTCGCAAAGTGCAAAGCACATATCCATGTTCTCCAACCATGCCTCGGCGGCTGCAGTGTCTGAGGCACCAAAGAACTCAAGAAATTTGACGTTCTTGAGTTCACGGTGAATGTTACCAGTACCAGCGGGAGCGCGCAGTGGAAACTTAGCGGTTGCTGGAACCCTCGCCTCATCTCTTTCCAAACGGCTGATCAGTGCCTTAGACATGCACTGAAAAGATATCATCATTCTGACTACATCATCAACTGCTATCTGCTCCTATCTAAGAACCTACTCATCTCCCTGGGGGTTAGACCTCTTAGGCGCGGATGCTACTAGAGGTGTTGCACCTCCTCCCCTAGCACTCCATCGTCTTCCTCCACAACATCCTCTAAGCATGATTACCTGCAGCAATACAAGTCAACGTGATTAGCAATAGTATAAACAAATCACACCAACGAAAGCCATAGCGATCCCAAGTCACGGGTTCAACCCTGCTCTGATACCACATGTGACAACCCCATATGGTACGACTCTTACGCTTTACAACCGGTAAAAGTACCCTTAATTTTTTTATTTTTTTTTGTGTGTGTAGTAGGGTAATAATGACATTATACTCGACATCGCAACACAACGACGGACCAACACATACAACTCACATGACAACAACATAATGACCAACCATAAAATCACATCAAGCACCTGGAAACGATGCACGACATTCAACCAACAAAAATAAGATTGACTACCCGTCCTTCCTACCCTGCAATAGTTAGGACCTCTAGGACACATAAGCAATGCTCAAGCCCAGGTTCCCATCGATTTTGACCATTTAAGGTCTTAGGGATGGTGACGGTTCTGAGGAACAAGGAGGCATCTACATCCCACCCGACACAAGTAGACCAAGCACATTAAAAGTTTACAACACAGTACAACATGAATTAAAATGAACATCGGCAGCCTTAGCAGGAAGCGCGAGTTAAGATCGACTTCGCCAATATCCTAATTAATCATCAAGTCAAGCTAGTCAATAATGAAGTCTATTTTAATCATCTATCAAGAGCCCACTTAGCATGTCTACAAAGTAATAAGACATTAAGGTACAATCTAAAATTAGCCTTAAAACCCAACCATTAATCAAGTCTAAAATTAGTCAATAAATACACTCTAATTTTAACATTATTTACGAATCTAAGTTAGCAGTTCCAAACTATAATTAGGTCATTAATTATAAATCTAATTAACATTAATGCAATCTGATCTAGCAAGTCTAAAATTAATCACTAATTTAGTTATTACCAATATATGACAGTCATTAAAATATAAAGGTATAATGTTATCGTCAAACATTTTTAACAAATACATGGGGAACAGGTTGTCTAGCTAAAGTGCTTGAATAAACTTCTAAAGTGTTTGAATAAACTTCCATACCCTAATATAATTAACATAATAATGCTACTATTACTAAACTCAGTCTTAATGCAGTGTATTCTTTCTGCTGGATAAATATAAGTTAAACACTCTAAATGATTCATGCCATTGATATTACTCTCAACTAGAATCTAGACTATCTTGCATACAAGTAGGTTTTGATGTGCTCTATCATTTGAATCATTTGAAACAATTGAATGACTTCAAGTTCATGCTATAGGTTCCAGCTAAGATTGTACTTATTACTTACACAAACAGACACACGCAGAATGACTGCAAAACAACCTCCTGAGAACAGATCTGAAAGAGTCCAAGCCAAAATTCTGAATATGCTTGTCATATAACAGGAAAATCGAGGTTGTTTAATGATCCATTCACCTAATGTGAAATTAGTAAAACATCTTGGCCGGACAGGTCGCTAAAATTGTCATTCAAGACATTGAACATACTAAAAACTCCAAGCAAATCCTAATAGCTACAGTGGGTAAATGAAAACAATGCCTATAGAATTGGTTTTTGAATGTTGAGCAATTTCTTCAGCTTAAGCTCCAGATCTTGTTGTCCAGTTAGAAACAATGGCATTTTACTGTCTGAATTGGTCATTATTAGAATGTAGTTATTGTCGATTGTTTTTTTTCAACAACAATTAAGGCATTCTTGACATCAATAATTGAACTATTCCATTAACCTCATGATTTTCAATTTCAGACAAGACATTGAAGTTTAATAGTGGAATTCTTTGTTTAAAAACAGGTTAGAATTTGAGGTCGTTCTTTTAGTGAAACTGCATTGGCAACTGCAGTGCTTCGTCTGAAAATGCTAGGGTACAAATGGGTTCAAGGATGTAAAGCAACTATTACTGGCGCTAGCCTTCTAGCTATGGCTCGACCTTACTCTATCATGGAGTTTTAAAAGAATTAGAGATGTTATGAACTGGAGTCGATAGGCATCCGGTCCAACAGCTGGAGAAATGAAACTGTTGACCACTAGGAAGGTAGACTGAAATCTGAAAGCCAATTTTTTTTTTAAACTTTCAAAGAAGGAGAACCCACGCTCGTGAAATAGTACACAATTGCCATCCATTGTTGCATGCATTGAGAACTTCACAATACCCAAGGAACTCTAGGTGCATTCAACATTTCTGGGATCTTTTGTATCTTTCACGAGGCACATAAGTCATATCAATAGGTTATAAAGAGAAGTTCAATGCCCTTCACAAATTCCAATATTGAATTAATATAGTTTTAAAAACCGTAAATCAAAATATTATGCACTGGAACCCAACTAGAACATCTTTAACATCACCCATCTATAACGAATTTAAACTTCATGAAATTGGAGCAAGTTCCCAAATCCCATCGCACCATAAAAATTAGGTCAACTAATTAAGAGTCTGCTGAATTTAACACCACAAGCATTGGGTAAATACGCTACCCTAACCAGGAAAAGGCCTAGAAAAAAAAATGGCCGAGTAAAATTTCATTAAAGGTGATAAAACTCAGAAGGCAATCGCCACAGAGTACATGAGAACAGAGCCAAAATATCAAAAAAATAAAATAAAAATGCAGAGCCCATTTCATGAATTGGGATGTGGTGATACCATGAATAAATGCCATCAATAAAATAGAACGAAGTTCAATTTGCAGGGAGGAATCACAACACATAATTGAGTTTCCAGCAATAAGAATAAAAGGCAGAGTTACTAGGCAGACCAATGTCTAAAGACACAAAACCACACGGTAAATTCACCAAGAGATGTATCAACGCAGACTTGATTTGCCTGGAAATGAGTGGAATAACATAGAAGGATTCAATTGCAATAAGGTGGAGGACAACAAATGCCAAGGACAACAACATAGGTAGACGGTGGATGGGTTCGTCCTTCACTTTACCATCCTCGCACAGAAAAGCAAGGCATTGAGATCCATAGGACTTTTAACACTAAGTCGATGACCATAGATCAGGCTCCTAGCCGACTACTCAGGCGAGGATTGGTGAGCTAGGGATGAAGGCTACACAACCTCAAGGTCACAATCAACACACAGGGCGGTCACGACATGCGGGTAAACGAAGGCCATGAGAGTCAACAATTGTCGAGCTAGGCTCAGAAAAGTTCAGTCATCAATCTACACATCCAATCTAATTACATAATCAACAGGCAAATCGAACCATAAAAATTACAACATCTATTATACAAATGAAAAGAGAGTACAATTGTCTGATCGCCCTCTCTGAGTGACGTCCGCGCACTCCGTGCAACTCCCGCTCGCCGACCGCCGAGACTTCACCGATACCTCCCAGCCAATGCTAGGGGTACTCTTCTTCCCCTTATCCTCCCAATCCACAAAGGGGACACACACACTATCCAAATGTTTCATCTAGCTCGCAACTCACCTCACAAGGCCGAGCTACCACTCCTCACCGAGATGGGTATCCCAACTACCACAAGTTAAGTCAGTCAATCGAATATTTCTGCAGCGTAACGTTATGCAAACAGAAGCTCCCCTTCATCCTTCTACCTCTTTCATTATATAGAGTTTCGAACTTCCTTTCTTTCCTAAAATATCATTTAATTAAAATTTTAAAAATAATTTCCTTAAAATTCTTCTACGTACAAGTGTCCGCCATCCCCTACATTCCTCCATTATTCAATTTCATTAATTAGTTAATTATCTTTATTTCCCTCACCCACCTAGAGTTACTCCTAGAATCACTCCTAGGTGTCCCAAAAATCTCTTACAGGTTTTAATAACTATCTTTTTTATAAAATTGTTTGTTCAGTTTAAATTAGAAAGATTTTAATGGTAGATACTTTTTCTAAGTTTGACTTTCCTCTTTTTCCCGTTTTATGCTTACCCCTTTTCCTAGTTTCCTAAATTTTTAGATTTTCCTCCTTTCCCCATTTTAATTAGAACTCAAAAAAGCAGGTGTGGAATTTAACCCATTTCCCCCTTTTATCATTAAATTAGCATATTTTAAATTATCACAAGATAAAACAACTAATTCCCTCTTTACATTTTATATCCACAGATTTTATTTTTTATGAATAAATTAAATTTCTCTTACTCCCTTCATTGTTACAATATTTATGAAGATCATAATTATTATTTAAGTTTTTTTTTTTTTATTATTATTTTTATATTATTATTATATATATGTTTTTGAATGCAAAATTTTTACCACTAGCATAATTTTAGACTTCCAGGATACAAAATTTTACCACTAGCATAATTTAGACTTAGGCCTTAAATTTTGTACTGGGAGACATTTAATTTGAAAAATTGTTTTAAAAAGTACTGAACATGTTATTCATGTTAGGGACACCTAGGTTCATCCATCTATCATCAACAACACAACGTGCCCTTTAGGACGCACTAGGTGCTCCAAGGGTGCCACTTGCCTCATCTCTTCCCTTGCGCGATATGCCCTTCAGGATGCACTAGGTGCTCCAAGGGTGCCACTCGCCGCTTGACTGACTTGGTAAACATAAATAACCCCTGGAGTCAACACTCCACCATGTGAAATCGTGGGATACTAACGGCCTCTAAGGAATAAGGCCCCCACCTTATTGCACACCCCTTAGAACCATCATGAGTGACTGTCCCAGTCTGCCCTCACGACATCGTGGGTCCTCTCAAAATAGGTAATCATTAACCTACAGTTCGAGCCAGGGCTGGAGTGCTAGTAGGTTGTGGTAGGGTTGTTGTCCACACATCTCCCTCAACATCTCTGGTAGTCATTCGTGACCCCTTTACTCCGCCTGTGAGTCTGGTCGGCAAGCTATCATCAGCCTGCATCATCAACAAATCATGTCAGAACATATCCATATCATATCATCTAATCAGATGCACTAATATCACATTAAAACAATAAAACCCCAATGGTACACTCCCTGACTCGATCTAGAGTCCAAGGGGTTCCATCGATGCCTCTGCATCCTTGAGGTCCAAAATCCTGCACACTCAGTAAAACCAAGTCAATAGAACCTGTCAATGTCAATGTAGTAAAACAACATGTCATCAACCCATAATGCCTCATATTCAAAATCAAAAGTTTTAATAGCATAATAATCCAGATCACTTGCGAGGAAGTGTTCTTAAAGAATAAGTTCACTCAGTGTGCCAAAGCGGGATGTTACAACCCAGGGATATTATATTAAAAATGATATCGTGACCCTTGCACTTGGATCCAATCGTGAAAATAGAGGAATCCCTTGCACTTGGATCCAATGGTGAAAAGAGAGGAAACCCTTGCACTTGGATCCGATGGTGAAAAGAGAGGAAGTGGTCAAACTTATGGTTGCACCCAGAGATATTATATTAAAAATGATATTGTAACCCTTGCACAAATAAGTGGATCAAAGCCCACTCCCATGTCCTTTAAGTTTTTTAGCCCAAAGGGGTTGGATCCAATGGTGAAAAAGTAGAACTTTTTCACCATTGGGCAAAGTTCAATTCCCATGATGGTTTGGTGTGGCTCAGGCAGGTGAATGAATGATAATGATATCACTATAATATGGCTTGGATATGTAAACTTATATGGCTTGGATATGTAATATCACTACACACTTGTTTTTTATATGTCTTGGATATGTAATATCACTGCACACTTGTTTGTGGTTCATTTCTTGTATCTTATCTTTTCCTTGTTTCATGTTCGTGCTCCTTTCCTGGCATGGCTCCTATTTACTCACCTCCTAGTTTGTTTTCTCCCCTCCCTCTGGTTCGTTGGTATCCTCTTTTCCGCCATGCCCAGGAAGTGTTCCAAACCCAAGTGTGGCCTGGAATGTTACCGCTATCTGGCCAATTGTAATCATCCTTCTCCGTCTTCTCTAAGTGCCAAGCTAGCCCCTAACTGTCCTTCTCCCTCTATTGTATTTCCTCCCATTGTTCATGATTGAGATGAAGATGCTTGGGAGCTATTTCTGGTTGAGAAAAAATCCCCCCCTACTCTTACCCATGTTACTCTCAAACCATCAGTGTTGTCTCATATGGATACTCAAATCTCTTTGGTTTCTTCAACTTTGGATGGTTTCCGTCCTCTAGTCTAGTTGTCGAAAAAACAATGGGGTTGCATTGTTATCGAGGAGGTGGTTCCCATAGACATTGAATAAATATCTTCCTATGATAGGACACTATGACTCCACCGGAAGAGCCTATGAAGACTTACGTAGATCCCCTTCATGTCTTCTTAACATAACAACTACAACTAATATTTGATATGTGTTGTGACATTGTGGATCAACTCCTTCATGAGGAAATACTTAGTCACATGTTGGATGCGCTCTTTGATTCTCTTTCAAGCAATCCTCTCAATCGGCGCCACCCCACCCACTCCCAACTTCATCATCACTATGAATTGGCCTCAACCTCCTCCAGCCGATGGGAACAACATCACTTTTGGTGCATGAATTTATTTTGTTTCAGATTTTACATTTTTCTGTTGTAATAGATACTAAACTCTACAGGCCTTTAGGCTAGTTTTGTAATATCTTAGGTCACTTGAAAATTTCAGTTTCTAAAAATAGAATAGTCATCGACATATTTTATTTTTATCTGGAACTGGGTCTGCTTGTAGTTTCCAATTCTAGGAGGCTTCCAATTTTGGGAGGACATAAGCGAGGTCCTTAGCATATGTTTGATTTTTATATTTTTTTAATTAATATAGATCTTTTATTTACAATATATATATATATATATATAGAGAGAGAGAGTTCCTTAGAATAAATATACTAATCATCATAGTTGCACATGAACGACTCCCATCTTGGGAACTGGTTGGGAATGTCCACAATTGGTTAGAAACTCTTTTAGGAACTTGGGAGTTTTTTGGGAGCTTCAACATCAAAGAGATGGGAGCAAACAGTTTCCTAAAACAAGAGCTTTAAATTAGAATAATATTAAATTAAAATGTAAATACATAATTAATTCCAAATACATATAATGTAATTATATATTTATTCGGTTGTTACAAATACATAATTTCATACAAATATTTTCATTATATTTATTCAAAATATCACTATAAAACTAAAACTAAACTACAGGCAAATATTATTTCCAAAATTAGTTAAGTAAAAAGACTTAATAATAGTTACTTTATAATTGTGGATATGAAATTTTTTTAATGCATGTATATTTTCCTTCAAACTCAAACTAAACATGAAAGTCTAATACATCAATACCCTATTTATGACAAACATTTACTCCACTCTGTAGTTGATATCAACCAACCATATCAGTGACTTTTATTGTATTTTCATATTAGAAGAGTAGTACTATTTTTTTTTTTCCAATAAAAAATCAATAATGTTTCAAATTCACAAAGATGTTTAAAGTTTATATATGTAAAATTTTATTTTAAAAAAATGTTAAAATTGTATATATGTATTTTCAATTTAGTTTCTCATTTTATAATGAAATATTTATGGATATTAAAGTTTATTTTAGATATGGATATGAATATTTTCTATAGAACTTCAATTTTATTGAAATAAGATTTAAAAAATATCAATATCTCTAAACATTGTAATCTCAACTATCATAATCTAAAATATTTTTTATATTTTTTTAATATATATTATTGTGGCTCTCAACTTTACTTTTTCTGTAAACTTAAGAAAAACTTCTACTCAAAACATAATTAATCGTCCAAAAAATACTATTTATTTAATTTATTATAATTTAAAAAAATATCCTACATAATTCTAATTTTATAACCCTACATTAAAGTTAACAGATCTTCACATTACATGTGTCAAACGTTCAACTTATTTTCATATCAGATGTCTCCGAAAAAACTTAACAAAAAACTTTTATTTATCTATTTATCTTTTTTAAACACTCAACCAATTAGAACTCCCTTGATGAAATGCGTTAGTAATTCTAATAAATATACTGAGGATGTTATTTACTCAGCCTTTTTAAAGTGGTGAAACAACTCCATTGTAACTGATTGGAGTTCTTATGACCTTACCTGTGGAGAGAGTTTCATATCATGTGTTAAAAAGAAAAAAAAAACTAACCTTAAACCAGTAGGTAAGAAGTTTTACTTATATTCTTTCCAGTTTAAGCTTAATCCTGGTGCGAAGATGGATTTATGTTGTTTTTCTTTGACAGGGAACATGGATATCCTGGTGCGAAGATGGATTTATGTTGTTTTTCTTTGACAGGGAAACATGGATATATGAAAGAAGGTAATTATAGTTGTATGGACTGTGTACATAACTAAATGTACAATCATGTTACGATTACAGTGCGTGGAAATTATACTTTGATCGTATATGTTCTGACGTTGTTCTTGTTTCAACAGCTTTAACTTTATTATTTTGGTTTCAATGATTTTAATTTTAATTTTTGGTTTCACATGCGTGACTTTAAATTCATGAAATATGGACGACTTTGAATCGATGTGTGCTTTTGCGAAGACGGAATTTGGAAATGAAATTTCAAGGAGGTGTTGTTTAGATGTTTTATTTTTTGTTTAGCTGTTGTGATGTTTTATTTTTTTGTTGAGTTGTTGTTTAGATGTTTTATTTTTTGTTTAGCTGTTATTTAAACGTTAAGGTGTTATACCAATTATTATTTTTTGTTGTTTAAAATTCATTTTTGAGTGTAGAAATAGATTCAATTGTTGTTCAAAATTTATTTTTGAATGTAGAAATATATTTAGTATGCTGCAAAATATTTGAAACACTCTTATTATACAGAAATAATCACTCAAATCTAGGAATCCAACAATTTCTAATAACTGGGACACTCTGACTATACAAAAAAAAAACACTGAAATCTACAAATCCAACAATTTCTAGCCTGATTTGAAACAAATATCGCTAGAAAAAACCTTAATTTCTTTTAATGTTTAACATACAGCTTTCTGTGATGCATAGCATCGTTTTCCAGAAAAATGACATGCTAATCGTTCAGGAGCTCTGTAATGTTTCGAAAGAGAATCTACAGGTAACATGCGACGATTCATTAGAGACATGTAGCAGTTCGCTGAGAATGTACCACATGTAGTGCCCAACATTACATATATAAGACAAATCAGACCAAGGGGAATACAATCTTTTTTATTTTATTTTTAATTTTGAATACACCATCTAAGAAGTTATAACCACTCATTGAATCAATTCTATATTCCCCATGGAAAAATACTTCTTGCGTCCTAGGAACTTGCAAAGACTGATTCAAAATGTGCTTGAGAGCGCTCTATATCTAACAGTGGATCCACATCTCTAAGTACAACTACACATACCTCTTAAATACTCTGACACCAAACTCTTCATCCACAAACTCCATGTTAAATACTGACACCAAACTCCATGTTTTCATGTTAAATACTGACACCAAACTCTTCATCCACAAAATCCATCGGTTTCCAAAGTAAGAAAGGCACCTTCAAGTCTTGAAGAAATACAAACTAACCATGCAAGGGGGATATTTGACATCATCCCAGACACCTGGGTAGACTCAACTGTTCATAAGGTCGATGCCTTTGTTGAAGAAAAGATGAGCAAATGACGCAGGCCTCAATGGGCAGCAATATTCTTCAGTGTCTAGAACTTAGACTACTGCTCTGAAGAATAGAAGTCAAGGCCACAAGAGAAAACCATCTGAGGGCGCTTCTAATCTGGAGCAACTATGTCAAAGGATATTTGAAACACTGGATGATATAAGTAGGAGGGCAAAAAACAGACTTGATATGAAAGAGGATACTCAATGCCAGAGTGCAGTAATTTATGAGATTTCAGAGTCCTTAGAATCCTCAGACCCTTTTGAAAGTGCTGATTCTTGGAGTGATTTAAATCTAGAGAGAAAGGTTTATAGCCCAGCTCCATTTACCCCTACATCAGGTTTGCAAGAGAGCACACAAACTTCAGCAAATCCCGGGATTCTTTTTGTGAATGCTTTAGCTCCACCTTTACTTTAGCTTCCGAGAAATCAGGTTACTGAGATCTCACATACAAATTGTTTCAAGGAAGCTCTTAATAGCGGAATCGGTGGGGAATGAGGGAAATTAGGTAGAATTGCAATATTCTCATTAGTCAGGGAAAGGTGTTCGTTCCTAAGGCCGTCTTTTATATATATCTATAAAAGACAGAGAAAAACATTAAGAGAGTCGCATCCGGCCACGTTCTTTAATGTCAATTTACCACGACCAGCCCATGTGAACAAGGGGAAAATAACCAAAAGACAATACCATGTTCGCTTAGTTACAATTACCAGGTACATTGCCATGTTCTTTTATGTCTATATTCTAGACATAATGCCAGTGTATTATAGTTTCATTTACCTTTATAATTCACAAATTGAAACTTCCAAGTTACGATTGTAAGGCCAAGGTTATATAATTTCAATATTCCGGTAAAGTCTCAGGTTAACTTAGGTAAAATTAACAGATGGTTTTAGCAAGATTCGTGCTGGGATTTTACCTTTGACAACTAAAGTGAACAAGACCCAGAGAAATCAACCTAGCAATTATAAAGAAAAGATCAAAGATCAATGGTGTTAACGTGTCTACTTGGGAGAATGATGACTCCAACGGTGCAGTTCAAATTTCCAAGCATAACAAGCCAGTTGGTGAAAACTAAAACTAATTTATGCAAACAAGAGGTAAGAATTTATACAGGGATTCAAGATACCGGGATTCAAGACCTTCCTCTTGCAACAAATTTCCTGCTATAGAGAATTAATGCTCCTATAGAGTTAATGTTCTCAATTCCATTGCCACAACAATTAATTCTCTTATAGAGAATTAATGTTCTGAATGTCATTTCCACAACCATAGAGAGATCATTGGAATCATGGGTTGACAAAATAAATATGAGCCATTAACATCTTTGTCAACAACATTATATGTGACCAAATATGTAAAAGAAAAAAAATTTGGAAATACATTATGTTTAAGGAGAAATAAAATTTAAACATAACTGGTAAGTAATATTAAAATGCAAAATATAGACAATCTTGATTTCACCGTCTAGTGGAAAACATCCATAGTCAAGCTGGCTTCCTTCCCATTTACCATCTTGTCTTTTCCAAGATGGCATAATTTCTGCAACATATCTGTATTATCCAGGTTACCCCAAACTGCTGGATTCTCTGTATTGAAAGATCAGTGAAGATAGCCACTTCAATGCTTCCATGTAATATTATCATTTTCTCTATACTTAATTTTATAAATTCTTATACTTAATTTTATAAATTCTTGATTATTCATCCTCCACTTTTAAGGTCTCAATGCCTCTCTTTTATATTTTATTTTTCACTTTAATTATTAATTTAACTTTTAATAAAATATTAATATGTTAAATCTCTTAAAAACAGATAATTATTTTATTAATTAATTCACCCATGAAACTTTTAAATTTTAACTTTGGCTTAACCAATACCTAGAAGAATTGGCTAGTGGAGAGTAAGGTCAGCCCACCTTAGTGCCCCCGATCTTATCAAACCATATATTATGCAAATAGAAACTATGCATCCCTATTAATACTCCATGCCTCACTTGAGACACCAAGTGTCTTGAATCCCTGAATGGATATTCATTGTTTTACTCCCAATATTGAGTTTTCCTAATAATCATATGCATGTTATGCTCAAGTAACTAATGTACTGCATCACTTAAGTCATGTCACATCACATTCATATAGATATAAAACATGTAAGCAATACAATATTAATGAAATTCAAATGTCTTGCATCACTTAAGTCATGTGACAAAACATTCATATAGATATAAAATGTAAGAACTATAATATCATTGAAATTCAAATGGTTCCATTAATATTTCATAACATTTAATTTGGCTTTTATAGCCATCCTCTTCCTTTAATGAACTTCACCCCATAATTTCTTTGCATTCTCCCCAATTATAGATTCTCTCCAACAGACACAACTTACACTTTCTCAAAGAACACGCATTCATTTCATGTTCAAGCATATATAAATCATAATGTCAATGATATTATACTGAACAATTAAGAATATCAAATTCATCGTGTCAATCAAGTACATTCCACAAGTCACATTCATACAACATAATGAGAAACACAATCTTATTTAATTCAAACTTAGGCTTGACCTCATAATCATTTCTCAAAGAAGAGTTAGGAAAAGGGGGCATTACATACTTCCCTCCATTGAAAAAACTTGACCTCAATTTTTTTTATGTAGTTCCTAAAGAGTCGAGCTATACAAATCAGACCAAACAATAAGATTTTTAACCACATGTCTTTGTGGAGGTTGAGTAGGTAACCTTCTGTAAACAAATTTAACCACTAACCTCTAAATTTCATCTAGTTCATGTTTATCAAAATTACTAAATGATTTTACCAGATTTTATTGATAATTTCCATTTATCTTGACAAAATGGGTTAGTACCTTCCAAGGAAACGCATAGAAAGATTGAGATATTTGTTCGTATGAATTGCAATTGTTACATATATGACATCATAAATTCACTAATTTGCATCTAAGCGCCATAGGAAAAAAATCTTGTAAAGGTCGTGCTTGAAAAAAATTGTGAGCAGAAAAAATAAATATGGGAAAATAAATCGGGGCACACTACTACCTTCTCATCATTAAGAAAAGCATAAGTAGATTACAAAGCACAGTCTAACTGTGTAACTAGATTTTTTAATAATAGATAAACACAAACTGAGGTAAACTAGAGATATCACTAAAAACTAACTAGTGTCATAAATGCAACTACAACCGAACTCAAAGTTCAATTGACAAGGCGGGGGCTAGGAGAGATTATTATCTAAGACTCCCTCTTAATGTCAATTGTTACAATCTTCAACACTATTACTACCTAAGTGTTTTCTCTGAAACTCAAAAGGAATTCTTCTCAATGGTTTGGTGAAGATATATGGAAGTTGATCCTTAGATCCACAAAAATGAATTGTGATTTCACCATTGTTGACAAGGTCGCGAATGAAATGATAGTCAATGCCAATATCTTTCCTCTTCCTATGAAATGCTTGGTGTTTAGAAAAAATGTTGTTGAGATATTGCCATAGTATATATTAGTTCTCTCTTTTTCCACATGTGCAAGATCCATCAAAATTATTCCACCACCAGCAAGTGCACACTAGTAGAGCACATCTTTTCCCTCGATCAGATCTTCAGAATTCAAAAATTGGGATTTAGGGGCAGGATGACTACCAAAAAAAGAATTGATGAAAAGTTGGAGGGAGATGACAACTTTACAGTCTTGAGGTACAAAATATCCCTCCTCGTAGAAGAACAAGATCTAGAGAAGTTCACTAAGGAAGGGGTTTCAAAACTAGAGGGAGATGAGGATTAAACAAAGCACAAGAAGGATATAGTCAAAGCAAAGAGGATTATTGTAGAATCCATTAAGGACCATCTTATTCATCACATATCTTCATTATCCACTCCAAAAGAAATGATGGATGCCTTAACTTGATTTTTTGAAGGAAACAAAATCAACCGAGAAATGACCTTGATAACTCAGTTAAAGAACGTGAGGATGCATAATTCAGAAACCATCGACTCTTCCTTCTCAAGAGTGAACCATATCAATTAGCAGATAAAATCCATTGGTGATATAGTGAATGGATAAAAAATGGTGATGATCATCTTCAATTTCCTCCCAAGGTTGTGGGAGGCACTTATTCAAGCGATATGCTCAAGAAGGAAGCTACCCAAGTTCAATAGGCTATGGGAAGATTGAACCAAGGGAAAATAAAGGAGTTAAAAGGAATCATGTTCATATAGTTGAATATTATGACCCACCCAAGAAGGTTGCTAAGGAAGATGAATCAAGTGATGGGGAGTATGTTCTTATCTCATCCCTGAGAGGAATTGTCACTCATGAAAGTGACATTTGGTTGCTGGACAATGGTGCTTCCAAGCACATGATAGGTTATAAAGATTCCTTTTATAACCTTACTCATAAGGATTCACTGCACAAGATGAAATTGGGAGATGACTATCAGTATCAAATCAAAGGAGTTCTAGAATCCTCCTACAAGTTAGACTCAGGAAATCCAATGAATATGAAGGAAGTTCTTTATATTCCTGGATTGAAGAATAAACTTCTCTCAATTTCAACATTGGATGAGAATGGTTACAAAGTTTCATTTGTTGATGGACAAGTTCTTATCTGGCCCAGAGGGAAGACTTTTGATGATGTTGTGGTGATTGGAGTTCAAGAGGGAGGACTCTACAAATTGAAAGGGCAATCAGATTCATCATTAATCCACGACATTGTGAATCCTAGTGAATTATGGAATATGATATTTTATCACCTACATTAAAAGACCCAAGTGAGTGTTATCAACATGATGATGGGACTAACAGAGATCCAGGAAAAACTAGATGGCTTGTGCAAAGGTTGCGCACAAGGAAAGAACATGAAGCACTCCTTTCCTTTCAACGATAACAGAGCCAAACGAATATTGGACATCATGCACTTGGATGCGTGTGGACCAATGTCAACAAATTCACCAAGAGGGTATGTATATTATGTCTCTTTTATTGATGATTACTCACGTGAAACTTGGATCGATTTTTTGAAGGAAAAGAATGAAGTGCTTGGAAAATTCAAAGAATTTATGGCACTAGTAGAAAACCTAAAAGAGAAGAAGATAAAGACCTTGTGATCAGATAATGGAGGATAATTCAGTTCAAAGGAATTGAAATAATATTGCAAGGAAGTTGGGATTAATAGGGAGATTTCTACTCCCTATAATCCTCAACAGAATGGAGTGGCAGAAACGAAGAATCAGACGATCATAGAAGCAATGAAGGTTATTGTTCATAATCAAGATATACCTATGCATATGTGGGAAAAAGAAACAAAGACTCCAGTGTACTTGAATAATATAAGTCTCCACAAAGTACTTGAAAACAAGACACCATAGGAGATATTTTTAGGAGAGAATTTAGAAGTTATCCATCTAAGGATATTTGGATGCCCCATATTTGTGCATGTCCCCAAGGAGAAGAGGACAAAATTGGATCCATCCATAAAGAATGGCATAGTTTTTTGTTACAGTGACACATCCAAGGCATATAGGATATATATTCCTGGTCACTGGAAAGTTGAGATTAGCCGAGATGTCACCTTCAATGAGAGTGCATCTTTCAGAAAATCAAAACATGACTATGAAAAATAGATTCATGAGGAGGAGAATGAAGTTACTAGAGTTCCAGAGGTAGAAGCAATTGAACCATAGGAAGTCATTCATGAGAATAATGACATGGAAGAACCTCAGAGGCCAACAAAGATTCCTTCTCGCAAGAGAGGACTAACTTGGGAACATGAGCTCATTAGAGATGCAGAAACATATGGTGCCGCAGAAAATTATCTTAGGGAAAGTAAGAATTTGAAACCATATTCCAACTATGTGGAATGTTTGTGTGATATCATGGATGCAAAAAAATCCAATTATGAAGAGGCTACATAAAATATGGTATGGAAGGATTCCATGGGGGAGGAATATCATTCCATAGTAAAGAATGATGTCTGAGATATGGTCCCTAGACTGAAGCAAAAATCAGTAGTAAGTTCAAAATGGATATAGAAGAAAAAACATGCAATTGATGGATGTATGAAAAAATATAAGGATATATTTGTGGCTCAAGGATTCTCTCAGAAGGAGGGCATTGACTATGAGGAGACATTTTCTCTCATGGCGAGATATACTTCGATGAAGATTCTAATTTTGTTGGCCAAAGTAATGAAATGGAAGGTGCATTAGATGGTTGTGATAACAACCTTCTTGAATGGTGAAATAAAAGAGGAACTATATGTGTAGCAACCAAAAGGTTTCAAGGTACAGGACATGGAGACGTATGTGTGCAAATTGGAGATGACTTTGTATGGATTAAAATAGACACCTAGAGAATGGTATAGAAAGATGGACAGTTTTCTTACAAGATTAGGATTTACAAAGAGTAGTGCATATCCTAACCTTTACATTAAGGTTGTGGATGATGGTCCAATAATACTATTGTTGTATGTGGATGAACTGTTTCGAATTGGTGTGGAAAATCTCATTTGAGAGTGTAATAGAAAACAAGTTGTTGAGTTTGAGATGAAATATCTTTGGATGATGCATTACTTTTTGGGTCTCGAGGTATGGAAAAGACATGATGAGATATTTCTGAATCAATGGAAGTATGTAGTGGAAATATTGAAGAGGTTCAGGATGTTGGATTTCAAGGCAATGGCTACACCTATGGTATCAAATATGAAGTTGCTATAGGATAAAAATTCAGACACTTTGGATTTTACTTTATATAGGAATATAGTTGGTTCATTGATGTACTTGATGAACATGAGATTGGAAATATGTTTTTCTGTGAACACCCTGAGTCAGTATATGGAGCGGCCCGAGAAGGTTCATTTGGTCGCAACGAAACATGTGATGAGGTACCTTAAGGGTAAATTTGATTATGGTCCCAGGTATGTGATGGACCATGAGTTCGGGTTATATGGATATTTAGATTCATATTAGGCTGGCAATATTCTTGATCGAAAGAGTACTTTGACATATTTCTTCAGTATAGGCTCCAATATGGTTTCATGGAGCAACATGATGCAGTCATGTGTAGTGCTCAGTACGAATGAGGCTAAATAAGTGGCAACATGTGCAACAGGTAGAGAAGCAATGTGGCTTAAAAAAAAAATTCTGGGTTATTTGGTCTCAAAATAGAGGTGACCTGCATTTGGTGTTACAACGAGAGTTACATGAAGTTGTCATAGAATCAAGTGTTCCATGATAGGTCTGAGCATATTGAGATAAAATATCACTCTATTGGGGATATGTTGTAGAGGGGAGCAACAAGGTTCCAATATGTGACTACCGAGGAGCAGGTTGCAGACGTGTTGACCAAGCCACTGTCGAGGATGAAGTTTGAGCACTTGAGGGACAAGCTTGGCATGGTCCCTTTTTAGAGGGAATGACGAGGTATTGATGCATTGCAGGGTAGTCGATGTCCTGGGGACATGTTGTAGCTATTTGGGAGCTACCCACAGGCCTTGGATGCATTGGCTATGAAGTCACATTGGTGCACATGATGAGGTATATATGCATTGCGGGGTAGTGGATGTTATGGTGACATGTTGAAGCTATTTGAGAGCTACCCATAGGCCCTAGATGCATTGTCTATTATGTCATGTTGTACTATGGATATTCGATGATGTATAGATTCATATGTTCAATAGTCAATTGTCATGAGGTTGTGTGACAACAAGTAATACCTTCCTAGTTAAGAGGGAGTGTTGATATTTTTTATGTAACCATGAAATATATTATTTTGTATTTGTATTGGTAAAACCTCTAGAAGGTTATTGTAATCTTATTTTATAAATCGGCTCAAAAGAAATATGTATTTTATTGTTATCCTTATTATAAAAGTGAAAACGGACCCTCTTAGTGTTGCGTCTTTTCGGGAGTCAAGTTATGTGTATAAATAAAGGCCGAGTTCTTTTTATTTGTACACACACGCAACTCACCTTATCTTGTGTATTTGGAGCATAGAAAAGGAGGTCTAGCACATGAGGTATTGGTTTCTTGGTCTTTGGTATCTTGGTCTTGGTCTACTTGTGGAGAGCTATAATGTGATAGTGTACTGAATGAATGATTCTATACTAAAGAATTGGTTGCTGGGTTTTCTCCCCAATGAGGGTTTCTGAGGATATGTCTTGTGTTAGGTGATTTCTTATCTTTCATTTATCCTATTACATGCAATTGTTAAAGAAGTTAAATGTAACTTCTAAAATTATAACACATCTGACCTGAGCACCTTGATGTATTTTTCACTCTTCTTTTCAACGAAATCTTTGAACTCTATGAACTTTGAGAAAGTTTCATATTTGTTCTTGAGAAAATAGACCCAAACTTTGCTTCTAAAATCATCAATAAATATTAGAAAGTAAAAACTTCCCCCAATGGATTGGGTTTGCATGGGACCATAGAGGTTTGTATGGACTAGTTCTAGATTATCTTTTGCTCAATAAGAAGCAGGAAAACTATCTCTGTGATGCTTTCCTAGAATACAATTTTCACATGGACTGGAGTGTTCATTTATTATCGACTACTTTGTAAAACAATAAGAATCTTAAAGGGTAAATGACCATACCTACAATGCCACAACCAAGTTTCATCTATTCTTTAGACATTTTGAGCATATGATTGTGACATATTCGCACTTCTCAAATTTGATGGAAACATACTATTTTTGGTCATTTCCACCTTCACTATTAGTGTCCTACTAGGTGGCTTATCTGAGATGAAGCAAGTAGAGCCCTTAAATATAACATCATAGCCATTTTCACTTAACTTTTCTACACTAATAAGATTATTCTTAAGATTTGGTACACATAAAACATTATGAATTGATTTCAATTCATTATGTCTAATTAGGACAGGAACAATACTTTTGACCTGAGCTTGAACTTGAGAGTCATCGCCTAGCTTAATTTATGATGTGGCCAAACTCTCTATGCTGGGAAACAAATGTTTGTTATCTATCATATGATTGTTGCAGCCACTTTCAAACAACCAAAGATCCTTGTTGTGATCTTCTTCAGTGATTTGGCATGAGAGGAACATTACTTCAAATGTCCCTTCTTCAATGTTGGAGACATTGTCTTTGCCTTTGTTTGATGTGATAGCTTCTTACTACGTTCACTTTCATAATGTCCATACTTCTTGCAATAGAAACATTAAATGTTGGACTTGTCTGTCGATTTTCTTTTTCTCCCTCTCATTATGAGAATTTCCATGTTGATATGATTGTCACTATTCAAGAGATAAACTTTCTTCAGTGTGATGAGAACCTCGTCCTCTTTAGCCTCTTCCTCTGCCTCAACCTCTTCCTTATCCTCTACTAAAGGAAGCCTCAACCTCTTCCTTATCCTCTACTAAAGGAAGCCGTCTCCGAAGAATTTTCCAAGGACTCTTCCTCCATGATGAGCCTTGATTCATGAGACATAAGGGAACCCATTAGTTCATCAACGATCAATTTAGATAGATCTTTCAACTCTTCTATGGCTATAACCACCATGGAAAATTTCTTTGTTAAGTATCAAAACACTTTCTCAAAACTATTTTGTTTTGTTATATCCTCAGCATGAATCTTGAGTTGATTCACGATTCCAAGCATCTTGGTCATAAACTGATCAATATTCTGAGTTTCTTTCATCTTCTTTTCAAACTCTCTCCTAAGAGTGTGAAGTCGAACTGTTTTGACTTTTTCATTACCCTGGTATGCCAAAGACATAGTATCCCAAGCCTCTTTTGCACTGGTTGCGCGTGAATTTTGGGAAAATTGTGTCTTCCACTGAACTTTGGATTAAAAACCTTCCATTTGTTTCCTTCTTTCTTCGTTCCTGAAGAGCATTCCTTTGATTATTGTTCATTGTTGTTAGATTAGCTTGATCATGTTCCGTGAAGCCACTGTCGATAGTTTCCCAGCATTCCTGGACTGGACGGACTGGACTTGCAGAAATGTCTTCATTCTGGTAGACCAAAATTCATAATTTTTGCTTGTTAACACGAACCCTTGCATTTTCCGTAGATTGTTGCCGGATGCCATGGTTCTGCACTTCCCCTTTTGAATTTAAATTATCTTTCGTATTTTTTTTCGCTCATTTTTTGGCAAAATTTGAGCTTTAGTGTCAAGTCTCTGGCGTACCCTAACAATGGGCTTACTCGCGACCGAGAGGTGATGGGAGCAGGCGTCGAAATTTGTTAAGAGACTAACGGAGGATCAATTTCTTTGGGCATAAACTCTTATATTAAGCCTTCCTTAATACTTTCTTCACTATTGACCAATGAAACATTTGCATAAAGGACCCCTAATTTTTTTTTTTTTCACGAACACTTTTTTAATTTTAAAATTTAAGTTTTTTTTAATAAAAAAATATAACACTTATTGAACCAGGTATTTTTTTACTGCGATTTTCCTTTGCTTCTTGTTGATTTTTGTGGCAACGCTTTTCCATTGAAGGCTCAACTTTAGTCTTCTCTGCTATTAGAGGCTCAACTTTAGTATTCTCTGCTATCTTAATTGGCTCTGCAACAATTGGAATATATAATTTTTACTTATCTAATATGCTTTCTAATGTATTGAAAAGTAAAGTTAATTTCTACATAAGTTGTGTGATATTATTCTTAAGAGGTTGTTAGAGAGTTGGATTTGTGAAATCCTAATTTAATATATAATTGAGATATTCTCTCAACCTCTTCAGTTATCTTTAAAATAAATTAGTTATCTTTAAAATAAATTCAAACTGATAACAAACTGTGCACTCTATATACTCTATATAATAGAGTCCCATGTATTAATATTTACTATATAATTTAATATTCATGTATTATCATTTAGCTCAGCTCTTCCATTTTATCCTGGTATCATAGCGTCAGGGCTGGGCGTGACTCGGGAATGCCCAGGAACATGGTTTCCATTTTATCCTGGTATCATAGCGTAAGGGCTGGGCGTAACTCAGGAATGCCCATGAACATGGTGAGAGTAGAGGATTGGTGCTATGATGTGTTTGCAATATTGTAATTAGTGGTTGTTTGTCCATCTTGACGGAAGAGAACCGCCAGCTGAGATGCTGAAATATACACGAATGTAAGGCACCGACATCTTGCAAGGAAGAGCCGTGGCAACTGTGGTTAACACATCATCGTTCTCTCGACTGCATTAGAGCAGAGGAAGCCCGAAAAAGGGTTTTGGGAGTCCTATGCTGCGCGGGAGGGCTCGATATGCTTCGCTGAATTTGAATTAATCGTTGTGCCCTTATGAGAGAGCAGTTGTTTCCATTTTCCTGGAGCAAATCTGCAAAGAGATACCGTTCACGACAATTCCGTAAAACATGAGTCACTGCTGGATGTTTCTGTGTGGCTGTGTGTTTGCACAGATTGGTGGACATGCGCGTGCACACCTTCTGTGGGTTTGACATGTGCATTATTGTTGGCAATCGGTGTGTGCGGGTGTTGTCAACTATCAAAGCTGTAAATGGACGATCGAGCTAGCAGGGTAATCGGTAATAAGTAAGGGGGTTTTCACGAGAACAGAAGGTGAAGAAGGATTCACCTTCGAACCAGTGATGACTGCAAGGGCTACGAGAACAAAAGGTGAAGAAGGAATCACCTTCGCAACAGTGATGACTGCAATGGCCATGAGAACAAAAGGTGATTCGTGAAGAAGGAATCACCTTCGCAAATTGTGAACTAACTATGGCTCCCTGCGTCCCATACTTTGCTTCCCGTGATCTTAACGATTGTTGTCGCATTGTTGACGCAGTTATGTATGCAGTGCAGTTCAACGCCAATTGGCGGGATGCTTGTAATTTCTTTTCAGTGCATATGGAAAGGCCAACTCCCGCGAAGTTCCTGCTGCTCTAACAATGCGTTGCAACATCGGTAAAAGATAAATCTGCCCGTTCTATGACTGGTTGATCAGGTTCGACTGAGCTGAGCTGGTTAAGATGATATATTAGTGTTTAGTTTGGCATGTTTTGCAGTTTATCCCTCCTACTTATACCTGGTCACTGCTGCAGTAAGCATTTTCAGTAGAAGAGGAATGTCAGAGTTGAAAAAGGCATATGACGCTGCTTATTGTAGCGAAAGAGGAAGAGAAGCCCATGTGCGAACAGTTTGCTGAAGGAAAACAGATCGCTGCAAGGAGATACTACTTGGAGAAAGCTGAATGAAGTTATAGATTTGTTGAAGAAGGAAAAGTAATGATCTGCTAGGGGTTTTCTGCAATGCCCAGACATGGAGGTGTTATAGCGAAGTGAGGTGTAAGTGTCGGGCTGATACACTCTTCAATTTGAAATAAAAATGAGATTGAGTTGTGATATTTTTGTTTTGTTTTTTGTTTGAAGGTGTGCATAGTTATGTCATTTAAGTTATTTTAAGTTGAGTCATACATGTAATTTAAAGCAAGTCTATGATATTTTGATGTAATGGTCCTAGATAATATTATGTATATGAGCCATTGTATACCCTCTAATGTGAAAAGTTCATGGTCATCTAAAAACCACTATGTAAAGAATGGAGTGTGGTTAAAACCACTTGAAAGAGCATCGTTACAAGTAATCCCAGAAAATCGGGTGCATGGTTGAGGGTAATACGAGAAAACCAAGAGCATGGTTACAAGTAATCCCATAAAAGTTGGTGCATGGATGAGAGTAATCCGAGAAAACCCAGAGCATGGTTATGGGTAAGTTGAAAAAACCCAGGTTGATGATGATGAGAAGAAGGGGGAGGTATGAGGAAGTATGGTTGGATGAACCATGTAGCTGAAAATGATTCCTAGAGAATTGGCGGTTACAGTGATGACCCATGTATTATGTTAGATGGATTTTGATGCAGGAGCATCGTTGGAAATCGCGTAGAGCAAGGCTATCAACGTCATGGAATCTGTACAGGACCTCAACGCTGGTAGACACAACATATATTTCGAAATCTACCTTAAATCAGAGCCGAAATTAATCTTTGGGGCACGCTTGAAATCAGGCTAGGAAAATTTGGACGCACGCTTGGAGGATTACGAGCGAAATGGGAGAATCTACTATGGCTCTGGAATGCAACTGGTCTAGATAGTCGTTAGGTTAAGTTATACTATAGAAAAGTAGCCACGAAAAGAACCTAAGAGCCCTTTGTGATAAATAAAGGTTTTGTACCCCCGATTGTGACTAGTCGGTAGTTGGCTGGAATAGAAGTTAGAAGAATATTTTAGTATCTTTTTTTTGTTCATTTATAGTTGTAACCATTTTCACTATAACATAGGAAAATTGACCCAATGCATGGTGTGGACATTGCTTGCAATTCTCTGTTATTATGTTCTCATGAATGAATAAATGCATTTTGTTATGAGTGGATGGAACTGTGAATGTTAGGATAAGTTTCAACTGTTTCTCTTATGTCAAAGTAGTGCAAGTGTGCACACAGAACGCAAAGAGTGCATTGACGTAGTTTGTTTTGATTCCGAAGCTCAGAAGAGATAACATGAAACTTTCCCTTTGCAAGGAGTGCAAAGATGCTGGTGCAAGGAGTGCACAGTCATCCGCAAGAACCCTAACCTTGCATGAAGATCTGGTGCAAGGAGTGTACAGATCCTAATTCAACTAAGCATCGAAGAGTCAGGAAATGAGAACACCAGGAAGGAGAGAGGAATTTCTCTCCGAGAAATACTTTGGAATCTAAGTTATCGAATCTCTGAAACGCAAGGTGTACGCGAGAAGTTGAAGTCTTCAGAAGACCAAGCTCAAGAGGAATAATACTTTGCATAAGTGATAAAGGATCCAAGAAACAAATTGTCGAAGGAGAAAAGGTTTGAAACCTTTGAACACCCAAAAGATCTTCTAACTCTGAAGATAGCATAAGAGCAAGGGGGAAAATATCTCAGTCATTCGATCTGAACACTAGAGAATCAGAACCGTCTATCAGGAGGGACACATAGCGAACGATCAAAGTTTCACTGACTTGCATTGTGGAGAAGTCAAAGGGCGAAACGCTAAGAATTTGTGAATCCTGAATCCACAACTTGATCTGAGTCGTTGGATCCAGAAGAGATTAGGACCGTTGATTATCCAGGGTAGAATATTGGCACTTCGGGGATCTGAGAATCAAAGTTTACAAGTCTTTTGACTTTGTGAAAAGCGAAGTTCTGAAATCATCGTGACTGTCATATCTGAGGGGAGACTTGGACCGTTGATCCAGTGCCATAGGGATTTCGACTATCGGGAGAACGAAGGCAAGGAGAGTCCAAAGTCACGAAGCGCGAAACATCGATTTGATCACAACCGTTGACCAAGGGAATATCTGAGTCATAGATCTTGGGTCAACACGATTTCGGCTATCGGGAGAATAGAGGAAAGGAGACGGTAAAGAGGAAAAACATGAAATGTCGATTTGATTGTAGCTGTCAATTAAGAAAGCTCTCGACCATGGATCAAGGGTTATCACGGTTTCGGATATCGGGTAAACGGAGGTAGCAACGCTCAGAGGGTCGTGAAACATGAAATCACGATGTGCCTTTCAGTCGAGAGTGTGATCACCGCCAATGGTCACAAGGGAAAAAGGGATTAACAGAAAGGATCTAGAACCCACTTGGCGCTGAGGTTCCAATAACGCTTGGGAGAGAAGCCACGGGTCTCAAACAACCTCCACATTTGGAGAAAGGACCTGTGTAAGTGGGTTTGGGGTCTAGCAGAGAACCGAAGAGTCAATCAAACTTAGTATGTTTATCGATCAAAGACCAGGAGGTCACGCATCCCTTAAGAGGGAAGTGGCCTGCATCAAGTGGTATTAGAGAAGAAGTTTTTCTTGCAGACAACAGGAAAAAGAAAGGAGAAAAATAACTCAAAGTTGTACTCTGTGTGTAATAGACAGTCAACACAATGGTACCAAGAAGACGAGTGGAATCACCTTTGGCCAATTGTGCTATAGAAAGGGAGAAGAGAGGAGCAGTAGATCAGGTCAAGGTCCAGTGGTGCAGGTTATAGGTCAAGGTCTATGCATCAACAGTTTCCATTTTTATTTGATAGGTATACCTATGATACTGTGATACACTTTATTTCGACACTTATATACTGTGAAACTTCAGGACGAGGTTTAGACAAAGAGGAGGTTGTAACATCCTGGTCTTGCACACACTGAGCGCAGTTATTCATTGAGGACACTTGCTTGAAAGTGATTTGGGTTATTATACTATTTGTTATTTCGATTATGATTATGAGATATGATGGATTTGATGATATGTTATTTTGTTGTATTTACGTAGACATGTGATATTGACTGGGTTCTCCTGAGTGTGCAGGACTTTAGACATTGAGAATGCACAGGAATCAATGATACCCCTTAGACTTCAAATTGAGTCAGGGAGTGGATTGTTGGCTTTCAATGTTGTTGATGTGACATATGGACATATGATTAGGTTATGATGATTGATTATTATTCTTGACATGATTTGTTGATGGATGCAGGTTGACGATATCTTGTCGAATAGACTCAGATGTGGAGTAGAGGGGTCACACATGACAACCAGATACTTTGAGGGAGAGGTGTGGTAGAAGCCCTTCCACAACCTACTAGCACTCCCACCATGGCTCGAACTGTATGTTACCAATTACCTAGTTCGAGAAGAACTAGGATGTTGTTAGGGAAAACTGTGACAGTCACCCACGATGATTATAAGGGTATAACAGTAAAGAATGGGCCTTATTCCTTAGAGGCCCTTAGTCTCACACAAGATCACCTGGAAGATTATTGACTCCAGGGGTTTGATGTCTACCAAAGTCAGTCAAGAGGCGAGTGGGACCCTTGGAGCATCTAGTGCATCTTGAAGGGCACGTCGTGTAAGGAAAATAGAAAGAGGCGAGTGGCATCGTTGGAGCGCGTGGTGCATCTTGAAGGGCACGTCGTGCAAGGAAAACAGAAAGAGGTGAGTGGGATCGTTGGAGCACGTGGTGCATATTGAAGGGCACATCATGATTTTAACTGGTAAGTGAATAAACCTAATCGACCTTAAAATGAAATATGTGATAAGTAAGATTTAAAAACAATTTTCCCTAATAAAAATGTCGTCCATCCTAGAGAAATTAAAACCTAGGTCTAAGAAGACCATGTGGTAATAATAATAATAATAATAAATAAATATGTAACAAGAAGGGGGGTAAGAAATTCAAATTAATTTATTAAAGTCAAAATTATAATTGAGGATTAAAATTTTAAAAAGGGAAATGGTTGTTTTATCTACATGTGCTAATTTAATTTTAATTAAAGAGGAAAAGGGATAAATGGTTGTTTCTTTTCTACACCTTCTAAATTCATTTTTAGTTAACAAGGAAAAAGAGACAAACTTAAAAGAAATAGGAAACTTAAGGAAAAAGGGGAAACATAAAAAAAAAGGGGAAACATAAAGAAAAAAATGACTGTCTAACATAGTAAGGATTTTTTCCTTGGGAACTTGCTATTTATGAACTCAACTAGGAATTAAGTAAGGCGTAAGTCATTTAAGATTTGTAAGGGAATATTGGGACACCAATGAGTGCTTTTAGGAATGATTTTAGGTGGGTGAGGGAAATAAGAATATTTAATTAATTAATAAAATTGATCGGTTGGTGCAACTAGGGGATGGGTGACATGTGTACGGAGAATGTTTTTTGAAATTAATTAACTGAAAAAGGAATTTAATGAGAATTTGGAAAACTAATTACTTGAAAACTCTATAAAAATGATGGACGAGGAGGACTATGCATCTCATCGTTTTGCGTAACATTACGTTGTTGAAATTATACTTGACTAAACTTTCTCTTGTGGGAGTTGGGATACTCAGCTCAAGTAACAAGTGGTAGTTCGAGCTTGCAAGGAGAGTTGGGTGCTAGCAGTTCTCTGATATTGTGTGTGTGGCCCTTTGCAGCTCAGGGGGATCATGGGGAAGAAGAGTACCCCTAGCATTGGATGGGAGGTACCAGTGAGGTCACATCGGTTCGCACACGGGAGTTGGATGGATCATGCATGGGACAACAACTTCGGAGTTTTTGCGTTTGTCTAAGGTACGCTCATTAAAGTTGTTATCTGCAATGAAATTTAATTTACACATGTTATTTTTCTGTGCTTGGTGTTAGCGATCAAAATGCACTAGTCTTTTGAAAGTATTTTCATCACTCTTCAAAATAATTTATCGTTTTGACTAGTCTCTTTGTCACTATCTTAACATCCATAGTGTTCATCAAGCTCTTGCTTGATTACTTTTCTCAAAAATCCTTTGTTTCTATGTCTAAGGTCTGTAGGGTTTATGGTTGTTTATTGTTTTCAGCTTCAAACAAAATATTGAAGGCCCATAAGTCAAGCCACAAACCAACACATAAACTAGGCCATGTGTCAAGCCCACAATACACCAAGTCAAACTTTGAATCAAGCCACGCAACATACAACCCATGTAACAAGTCTGATTCATAACTCAGCTACGAGCCAAACCATATGTTTATTTCTCATATTAATATCTTTCAGGTTTATGGCTTTATTTTAAAAGACTAACAGTTGTCATACAGTTAAACTACGAGTCTAGCTGTAAATTATGCCACAATTCCAGCCACAAATCAACATTCAACATGACACACAAGCACCGAGTCCAAATGGCACATTCAAATTATGAGTCAATATACCAAACGCCAAGCCTCTTTCACCTCATCTTCTCAGTTCTATTCTTATTTCTCGGCATATTTCAAAATGAAAATATCTTAACTCCCAAAACGTGAGGTATATGTCCTATGTGTGTTTTTATACAAGCACCAGACTGCATGCAAGAAAGGTTACAACGAGCAGCGAAGAAGAAAAGGAAATCGTGCATCAGTAGGTGAACAAATCTTGCATGTCCAGGTTGTTTTCAAACGATGCCTGATTTTGCAGATAAAGAATGCGTGGGCACCATAAAGAATGATTGGGCAGATAAAGAATGCCTGGCTATCTACTATTACTGCTAACCAGTACAAGAATATTGGCACCCTTGGGCAAAGAACAAGTTAATAATCTCCTCGTTAATGCAGGTTGTCTTTACCATGCAATTGTAGACAATATTATAAATGTTGCAAGAAAAAAACCCTGCTCATCGAAAACTATTTGTGCATGGACTGGCTTGGGAAATTGCTTCGTAAACTCTGTGTGAAGCATTCAAACAGTATGGATAGATTGAAGAAGGTTCTGTTATTATTCACTAGGTAACTGGAAAGTCAAGGGGGTTTGGATTTATTATATTTAAACATATGGAATCTGCTCAGAAGGCTTTGCAGGAACCTAGTAAGACTATTGATGATCGAATTATTGTATGCAATCTAGCAATTGTTAGCATCAATTCAATACAAAATACAGATCAGTCACAGAGGAAGATTTTACATTGGTAACCTTTCAAATGAAACATAAAATGAGGCACTCATATCAAGAAATCTACAGATATAAACAAAGAAGCATAGTGTGGTATGTCTTCTATAGTAGCCCTGTCACTGGATTATAGTGGCAATTGTTTTTATCTATGCATAGGTGCAGGAACAGACTGTAAGCACCATCCTTTTGTCATCCTCGAGTTCTTCTGTCTAGCAAGTTCTAGTAAACATTTTGTTTGCAAACCTGGCAGTGGTCACCGAGAATGAAACATCATCTCAGGGACTCTTTACTGCATCTCTTGATATAGAAGTAACTTCAATTAAATTGTTACAGAAGCTGATCAAAGAAAGGTATTATAACTATGTAAAGAGACAGGGAATACAACTATTTCCAGAACTTAAGATCAAGCATTCTATAGTAGATGAGTTTCTATACTTTGCTTTTTGTTCTGTTCTCTGCTTAAATGCTTGAAAGGTAAGATCAAGACGCTAGGGAGAAGAACATTAGAGGCTAAGACAAAGCACATTTTTTAAATTTTACAGCTATCCAAAGACAGAGTTTTCACCAGTGCAGAAGGCGAAATTATAACCAGTTAGCTGATGAAAAGGAGAGCTTTCACCAGCTAACTAGCAGATCACAAGGCGAAATAGCTGGTGAAACCTAAGATGGCCAAAAAGAGAGAAAAATTTTCCCAGATCGAAGTTTTATTATCTTACAGAGCACGAAGAAGATTTATAAGTCAAAGTTATAATTGAGAGGATCTTCTTTAAAGTGTTGTTCCAGTTTTTGAGGTGCCAGCAAGATGAAAGAGATAAAGTTTGTTACCTATTTATGGCAAAGGATGACCTGTCTTTCCAGGTGGCATTGTTTGACCTTATCTTTCAGCCTTTGAATATTTTCTGCATTGTCATTACATTGAAGGATGTTGAATACTTTTGCAGTTGTTGAAGACTTCAGTTTAGATATGGTTTGGTTTCATTTAATAAAGGATATGTTCCTTTAGAGTTTACAATTAGTTTTATGTTATGTTGTTTTTAGTATCCTAGATCCCTTTTCATAGGATCTGACCTATACATTGTAAAGCTATAAAGCTAAAGACAATAGATGAATAGTTGGGGTTCAATCTGAGAAACATTTTCTAGCTATTGTACTTGACTTCTTATTCCGATAATAGAAGCACAATCCTCTTTTGTTTTCAATATCAGATTCTTTCATATATTTCATGATTCTACACTTTATTCCAGTTTAGTTTAGCTTTTAAGAACTATCATCTTCTTATTAAGCTCATAAACTTGGATTCAAGAATTTCTTACTGTCTTGTATGACCTTGCACATGGTTGTGTTTGGTTATCTGGACTAGTATTCTTCCTCCCCTTTTTCAACTCTGTTGTCTGATTATTGTTCTCTAAAAGCATTGTTTTATTCAGATACATGATCGGTGGTTACTTTCATTAGCTATTGAGTTATCCTATTGTTCCAAGCATACAAATCTACCATATTCTTAAGTTACCAAGCATCTTTGTCCTACAACCCCAAAGAGTTTCTTGGAGTGATAAAACTCGGTTGAATATTCCATCGCCATGAGATTTCTTGCACTTGTTTTCCTACGGTATGGTAATCCACATGCTCTCAATATTCTGAATTGATTTCCCATGGAAAACCCAACCTATGATTGCAATGACTTCTTTGTGTTGTTTTTATTGATTAATTCAAAGAAAAATTGAGTTTTTACTTTCTGTCCCTTCTCCCTTAAGTTATTAGTCCATGCCTAATCAGTCGGCCAGGAGCCGAATCGACTGTCGTCAGTCTGGTGTTCAAATACCTATAGATTTAAATGCCCTTCTTTATTGTGCATGGATAATAAGTGAATGATAAACTTATACCAACTATCTATCTCTTACTCATCTCTGCGTTTTTCTTTTCTGATTGATCTCTAATCCTTGCACCCTCCTTGTGAATGAATATCTCTATGTTTTCTTGATTTATCATCTCTTGATTTCTTTGGAATGATTACCTATGCTTTTCCTTGAATGATCAACTCTGCGTTTCATTGAAATATTTAACTCTGCGTTTGAATGTTTAACCTTGAATGATTAATCCTCGAAGGATTAATCTCGGAAGACATAGTTTTTACTAAATCATTTTTCCAAAATAGTTTTTATCAATTCATTTTTGTGAGAACATCACTACGTTTTGTGACTGTGCAACAACATTTTTTATGTGTCTATATTTTTTATAAGTCTGGGATTTTGTTATGTATTTTGGATGGCATTTACACTCTACGTTTTTGGATAGTGTTATTACTATGCTTTTTGATAACGATATTGTTTGTTAGCATATTACTCTACATTTTACTTGGATTATTACCCAGCCTCCATGCCACAACTTTCTTGGCACTTACACATAATCTACACCATGACTTTCTAGGCAGAATACCTTGTATTTACCCAACAAATGTCAACAAATTTATCAATTTATTTAGCAATAGATGCATCAATAAACTTGATATTGGACAACGACTTTATCATTTACAACGATATATAGATTTACACAATGCATTCACATCATGAGTTTTTTACCGTATGAGTTATTTACAGAATGAATGCACGTTATGACTTACACATCGTATTCACATTTTGAGTTATTTACATAATGAGTTATTTACCTTATGAGTTATTTACACAACGCATTCACTTCATGATTTACACACCGCCTTCACATTATGAGTTATTTACACAACGCATTCACATTATGATTTTCACCTTATGAGTTTCCCCTTGTGAGTTATTTACATAACTCATTCACATTATGATTTACACAACGATAACTCATCTATGAATGTTAGTACACAACAATTCTATTGGTAGCAACATTGGACAACGATTTTATATAGAGATTTGTATATTGAGTTTAACTTCAATTTATATAGAGATTTATTATATCGAGTTTAATTTCAATTTAGTATAGCAAGTTAATATAGAAATTTACTACGATTTAATATAGTGAATTTATAGAGTTAAATTCGATTTGAAACGCACTTACACTGCGAATTTATGTTGTGTATCTGATGTATAATTTAGACTACGAATTGATGCAGTGTATAGATTGACAACGAGTCTACACGTGGTGTGTAAATTTATGAATGTGAGTGTCTTGCATGTAAATTATAGTATTGCATTACATGAAGGAAAGCGTTGTATTCATTTCTATTATGACTGCGCTTTTCATATATTATTTTATCCACAATAAATATTTTAGACTACAAATCTTATATTCTATATATTGTAATTATACGACGATATCATATCAACTCAACAATTTCGCATATTTAGAAACCGATAATTTAGACAACAATAATATAGAGAGCAATGTCGAATATTTAATAAGTAGCGTAGATCACTTTTTAATGTTAAGTAGTTCACTTATTTTAATGGAAACTGTATATTTGTTGACAAGCGTATTTGATTTTGTTAAGTGCATATAATAGTTCACATTGATGGTCACATTTATGATAATAAATTAGCATTTATACTAGTACACTCCTTCGCACTTCGACATCATGATTAATAGATAATGGTTTATGGTTTGTTGGTGAATTCGTTTAATAGCTTGCGCAATTTAATTTGAGTGATGTCATCTTGCGTCTTGTCGACTTGTTGCTTGGGTACATGGGTATATTCTACTTGTCCGCTAATTCGGTCTCCTAGCGTGTTCGATTTTTCTTGGGATATTGGTCTAGACATGTTATGTTGAGCCTTGGTGATTGTCCCACCCATCGCTTTGTGACGACATGATTCATGATGAGGGGATCATTGCACACCCTGATGGAAAGATGTGAATATTAACCTGGTCGGAGTCTGTGCTTCCCGATGTGGGCGTTTGTTCATTGTAATTGATGTTGGTACTTGGTTTTGGAACGCCAGAATGCATTTGGTTTTGTGCACCGTAGAGGTTTCTATTTACGGGTCGTCGGAGCCATTGTGTCTGGAGGTTGATGTGGTCCTTTATCTTATAGGCGTTTTCTTACTTGTGTCGGTCGGGAAGTCATTTTTATCTATCTATTGATTATCGCATGTTTCATCCAGTTGCATGATGTGCTAGTGTGCTAAGTCATTGTTGTCTGTCACATGATCTATGTGTGTTGTGTTTTTTGTCAAGTTGTGCTTCTTAACTGTTTTCCTTGTTTCATTCCTTCTTAAAACAAAAATAAATTTCCACTCGCTTGCGTCGCTTGTAGTCGTAATGAGTGGTTGTTACACCTGTGACATCCTAATAGCACTCCAGTCGTAGTTCAAATTGTAGGTTAACAATTACCTAGTTCGAGAGGTCCACGATGTTGTGAGGAAAGAATGTAATAGTCGTTCATGGAGATTTCTAAAGGGAATGAAATAAGGCATGGTCCTTATTCCTTAGAATCCCTTAGTCTCTCACAAGGTCACCCGAATGGAGTGCTGACTCCAAGGGTTGGAAAACTACCAAAACAAATTAAAGAATAGTGACACCATTGGAGCACATAGTGCATCTTGAAGGCTACGTCGCGTAATTAAAATAGAATCAAAGGTGAGTGGTACCTTTGGAGCACAAAGTGAATCTTGAAGGGCACGTCATGTAAATAAAATTTGAGTCAATGAATCTAGGTGGCCTAGAAAACTTGGATCGAGTGTTAAACCTTGTAAAATCTTGAGCACTACTGAATTAATTAATTAATTAATTAAAGAATGATTTTATTAATCATAATCCCTATAAGAGTCTAAGTCTTTACAATTAAAAATTTAAGTAAGACTAAGTCTAAGTTAGTAAGAACACTAAAAAATAAGTTTATAAATTAAATATGAGGGGATGAAGTATATCAATTTAAGAATTCAAGGTAAACAAAATAAATCTAAATATTTATTTAATACACATATGTACAAAAAATTAGCAAATTGGAATTTAAGGTAAGAATGGAATAAAGCTAAAGGAATGGGTACCCATAGAAAGGAATGTAGAGTCTAGTTAACACTAGTCTAACTAGGAGAATATCCCTATTTTAACTCAACTCAGTTTAAGAATGGTGTTAATCATTAATTGGAAATAAAATGAATAAAGGGATAACTAGGAGCGCTTTTAGGAAGGGTGAAGGAAATTGAATTTTATTAATATAAAATGTGGATTTAATTGTGCAAATTGGGAAAGGGTGAAAAGTGTAAGGGTGAGATAATTCTAAATTATTTTAATTAAAAAGCAAATTAATTGTGCAAATGGGGATGAGTTATGGGAAAATTATAGAAAACAAATGGTTGAGATGAGCAATGGATCATCACTGGTTATGGGTAAGGTTATGCTACAGAAATTTTGATTGGTTTTACTTGTGAGAGTTGAGATATTCATCTTGAGAGAGAGTGGTGGCTCTAACTTGCGAGGTGAGCTCGGAGCTAGAAGAGCTCATAGCTAGAGGATTTATGGTTGTGTGTGTGTGTCCCCTTTGCAGCTCGAGGGCCTAAGCGGGAAGAAGAGTACTCCTAGGATTGGTTGAGAGGTATCAATGAAGTCTCTATGGTTAACAAGTAGGAGGATAGAAGGGTTGCTATTTGCAAGGATCATTGCCAAGTAAATCCTCGTCATTCGTTACGGTATTCATTTCTGTGATTATGAGATTGAAGTGTATTAAGATTTAATTTGTAAAGTTGTTAAATTATTAGAAATATGAAAATAATTTAATAATTTTTTAACTCAAATCTTTCGTCTTGCATAAAATTTTTGTGGGTTTAAATATTCAGAGAATAATATTTTTCCAGTGGCCGAGGAAGTTGAAAATTTTTGTGGGTTTAAATATTCAGAGAATAATATTTTTCCAGTGGCAGAGGAACTTGAGTATGTAAAAAGGGGTTGATCATGTACATATATCTGGAATCAACAACTGTTATTAGCTTAAGATCTGCTTAAGAATTTACAAATGCATTTTTTATTGAAGTTTCTTGTAATGTATAGTATTGATTCCAATCATAGTGTTGTTTTATTTTGGTCGTGACACCTCCAATATTTTGCTTACCTTGTAAATATAATTCCAATCACCATAGATAATTTCGAGACTTCATTGTTAATGTGAATCTCTTGGAAATATTTCCCTTCGAACCTCTGCGTTTTTCCTTTTGCAAAATTCACCCAGCCATTATGAATCTCCTGGCAAGATTTCCCTTTAAACCTCTGCGTTTTTCCTGTTGCAAAATTCTCCCAGCCATTATGAATATCCTGGCGATATTTCCCTTTGAACCACTACATTTTTCCTTATCAAAATTTCGCCCAACATTTATGAATATGCTGACAATATTTCCCTTGAACCTCCGCATTTTTCTTCCTCTTGCAATGGCGTTTTGCCAGAGATTTATCTCTGCATTGTTAGAATAAATCTTACTTTAGTAAGAGATAACTGTTGTAACTGTGAGTTTCAACGAGACTATTGTAACTGTGAGTTTTCTAGGTTTACTATTATTAGCTAATCAGATCCACTTAAGTCAATGATCTGCATGTTATATATGTAACCTCCATTTGTTTGTTAAGCAATGAAAACATTTTGTGTTGTGTGAATTAATTCTTCCAATTTTATCTTGGTATCAGAGCTAGAAGGAAAGAGGCGGATCGTTGTGGTCTGTGGTTTGCGCCATCTGCTGAAGAGACTACTGCTAGCTTCCAGTACTGCTAGCTTCCAGTACTGCGTGAAGGCTAAAGTGCAAATTCACGAATTGAAGAAAATGCGTGGGTTCTTTATGTTGATGAGCAGGCCGTGAGAACGGGTGGAGCTGCGTGGACTCGTGAGATTTGCATGATGGAGCTACTGCGTGGACTCGTGAGATTGCGTGGGTTCTTTATGTTGATGAGCAGACCGTGAGAACGGGTGGAGGGCCATTCCAGGCCGTGTGCGAGTGAGGGAGACCTGCATGAGTTAATGCGTGAATTCTCAACTAAATTCACGCATAAACTCATGCAAATCTCACGAGTCCAAGCAGTAGCTCCATCATGCAAATAGTAAGTTTTTTTTATGGAGTGATTTGGTACATGTAAAACATAAATTTTGTTTCCGTTGGAGCGTTGAAAGAGGAAGCGTGAGTTTTATGAGTCATTCAAGATTTGCATGCATGCATATGTGAAGCATTGAATAAGATTTGTACGCATGTACATGTGGAGCATTGAATAAGATTTGTATGCATTGGATTGTAAAAACTTTCTTTAAATAAAAAAGGGGATATTTTGAACATTAAAGTGAATGCATGTGGATAAAGGTAAAATGCATGTGTATATGTGAAGTTATAAATCCTTTATTAAAGTGGGTAAGAGATTTAAGGACGAAGGAAGGTGAAGTGGAAGTTAATTCACATTCTGAAGTTACACTACACTTCAAAGGACAATGCACTGGCATGGACTAGATTCTCCATGAAGTTGATTACCTCACTCAAGGAGTTGTCATGATTCGAGCAAAATGGCCATCTAGTAAATATTTCAGCATTTGCATCCTAAGTGGATAGATATGAAGGAAGAACCACCATAAACAACACCGCTTTTCACTTATATGTATGTGCAGGTGTTTAAATTTTGTTTAGTGCAGTTGTGTGATGTGATTTGTTGTTTTTTAATGTGCTATTGTTTAAGTGTTATGTAAAATAAGAACTTGTATCTTGAAACTGGGGCTACCAGCTTCAAGTACAATGTTTTTATTGGAAGTCAAAGTCACCTTGTGTAGTTGAAATGTTGAAGACATTCAAGATCCAAACTGTTCTTCTATATACAATCAAGGATAAAATGAAAGCAAAAATCATTTACGAAGGCATGTTCATATAATGCATCAATAATTGTCAACTCTTATCACGTAATTCCAATGAGCCGAAAGGCTGTCAAATTGTCCAAGATGCAATATGCTACAAATGATGGTCAAGCCGCTTTTACTTAAAAGTAAAATGGGTAGCTCAAGAAGAGGGAAGAAGAAAGAGCCGGAAGTCAGGTGATTGTAGAGCGAGTTTCTGTGCTGGCCGAGGAAACACCGACGTATTTACGTATGAAAGTTCTAGTGTTGTAATATTTTGTGTTGTATTGCAATCTAAAGTGCTACTAAGGGAGGGCTCGGAAAACAAGAGTAGATGGTTGGGAGTCTCTTGTAGGTATAGTCCTTTGTAGTCCAAATATCAATGTCAATAGATACAGTGTTAGAATAAAGCTTACTTTAGTAAGAGATAACTGTTGTAACTGTGAGTTTCAACGAGACTATTGTAACTGTGAGTTTTCTAGGTTTACTATTATTAGCTAATCAGATCCACTTAAGTCAGTGATCTGCATGCTATATATGTAACCTCCATTTGTTTGTTAAGCAATGAAAATGTTTTGTATTGTGTGAATTAATTCTTCCAATTTTATCTTGCATTTTATCTACTTATTGGACTATGTTTTTCTTCTTCCTCCAATGGCGTTTTTCTAGAGATGTATCTCTGCATTATATCCACTTATTGGACTACATTTTTCTTCCTCTTCCAATGGCGTTTTTCTAGATATTTATCTCTGTGTTGTATCTACTTCTTGGACTGTGTTTTTCTTCCTCCTCCATTGGCGTTTGGCTAGAGATTTATCTATGCGTTATATCTACTTATTAGACTTCATTTTTCTTTCTCCTCTAATGGCGTTTTGTTAGAGATTTATCTATGCTTTATATCTACTTATTGGAATGCGTTTTTCTTCTTCCTTCCAATGGGCACTGAACGGGTGAATGACTCTCTGGAAGTTACGATTATTCACATTTCTTCTTACTGTGCATAATTTTTATTTTAAAACCATTTAACCATGCCAAATTTATTTCCAACCTTAGATGGGTGCTCCGATAATCAGTGTGAAGTTGGTTAAGAAGTCCAACATTTAATCCTTACCTTTTATTTTTCCATCAATATATTACTTGAAATATTTAATGTTTTTTTTTACGTACAATACATTCCAATAATATAACGCAATTGTTTCTAGCGTTTTCATTCTCCCTAGCCAGTAGAAGGCAAGGGACACCCATGGAAATATTATAGTTCTTAAGCAAATTTTGAATGCATGTCAACATTATTGCAATAGTGTTCTATAATGTTATAGCATTATTTAGGTCACCATTTTTAACGTTTTATTTGTTGTTTGTTAATATCAACGTTTTATGTTGTCATTTTTATAAACGAGTATTTGTAACAATATTTTAGAATATTGTAGTCCAAGATTACAATTTAGAATATTACAATCAGCTTAATAAGTGAAATTTTGTAATGGTATATTTTTGGTGAGTGGGAAGATTGGCCTTGATGACCACGCGATCGAGGTTAGGATCACTTTCCACTCTCAGATCAATGGGAGATATTATCTGAATGGTGTATGCATTTACCCATTTATTTGCTAAGCGAAACCATTTTTATTATGTTATCATTAAATTTTAAGGTGATGTTGAAGTATGAAAAGTGTAGTTGGACTAGTGTTGGAAGGTTTAATAGGTGATATTGTGTATTTCAATTTTTATGTGTCTTTATATTCAGCCAATTGTCGGAAGGTATTGTAGGTGGAAATTGTGTCAGTTACTTGATGTAGTTTATGTAATGGAATTTCCACATGCCTTGAATTTAACATTGATGTATGATTAAGTAAGCGATGAGATTACTCGCGCACCATTAAATAATATACTGATGTTTGGTTGTTTCAGAAATTAGTTACTATTGCACCATTAATCTTGTTGATGTATGATTGATTTAATAACTAGATTACTATTGTTCCATTAAATATTGTTGACATATGATTGATTAAGTATTTATATTCTCTTGGACCATTGAAATTAATGTTTATTACTATTGAGCCTTGGAAAAATGTTGACCTATAATTGATTGGGTTTTTATATTCTCTTGCGCCATTAGAATAATGATGATATGTGATTGATTACGAGACTTAGACACCTCCTTGTTCTTTAGAAATATCTCCATCCCTAAGACCTTAAGTGGTCAAAATAAGTCAGATGAATCATGGGATTGAGCGTTACTTATGTGTATTGGAGGTCCTAACCTTGCAGGATAGGTTGGGTAGGTATTTCGTTATTACTTAGTGACATGATTTATCGTTTATTCTATTTTCTCCAATTGATCGTGTTGTGTTCAATTGCGTCGATCCTTACGTTTATGCATTGATTTGCATCGCTGTTAAACATGTTAATTCTTGGAGGTTCCATTATTTACTTATGATGATGTGTAACTTGTGATGTTATTAACTATTTCATGAAGATTTAATTTTCTGATGCAAAAAAAAAATTCTTACCTTTTACACAACATTGTTTGTTTTCGTAACGAAGGGATGTTACATATGGTATTAGAGCGAGTTCAACCACATGAATCTAGATCATTACGCCTTCCACTATGTTAAACACTTGATTAATAACTACACTAATTAAATTGAATTGTGCCCCTGCAGGTAATCATGGTTAGAGGACGTCGTAGAGGTAGAATATGTTGTGCTAGGGGAGGAGGTGAAACACCTCCAGTAGAATCCACGCTAGAGGGGTATAACCCCCAATGAGAAGAAGAAGTCATTGCAAAGGAGAATATTTCGGTGGGGGATGTGGTTGGGTTGATGAGGTCCTTTCAGAGCATGTCATAGGCCTGGATTAGTTAACTATGTAGAGATGAGGCCAGGGTGCCGGTAGCCCATGAGGGTCCACAACACGCCCCAACTAGTAGTGGTAGTATTCACAGAGAACTCGAGAAGTTCATGTTTCCTGAGGTCATGGGTTCCACAGACAGCGTATCGGCCAAGCCATGGTTGGAGAACATGGCGATGTGCTTCGCACTTCGCAACTACACCTCCAACATGAAATTTTACATGGCATCCTTTTCGCTGAAGCAGATTTCCCTGCTATGGTGGAAGAGGCTCCTACCACAACTGAACATGGCCGTCGAAAATGTGTCATGGGAATTATTCAAGTAGCGGTTCTGGGAGAGGCATTTTTCATAGAAATTCATTGAAAACTATCTCAATGAGTTCAATTCCTTAAGATAGGGTGGTCGTACGGTGCCCAAGTATGAGGCTTGATTCATGTAGAATCTTAGGTATGATCCACATATGAACACCGAGAACCTCAAGTTTAAAAAGTTTGTGTTTGGCCTTAAAAAAAATGTTTGTGCAAAGGTGAAGATCATAATGATTCAACTGTTGCATAATGTCATCTAGAAGGCCCTCATAGATGAGGAAAAGTTGATCAACAGGGGTCAGGGTAGGACTCCTTCGAGACTGATGGGAAAAGAGACATATCGTGCACACCAAGAGCAGACTCTAGCTGCACATTCATCAGGGTATTGAGACATGCCAAGAGGATCCACGTTCATAACGCTACAATGACCAACTACTCAGCAACATACTCCCTACAAAGAACAACAACACTAGCAACAATGTCATCCCCAAAAACAACAATTTAGGCCTGTTCAATAGAACATACCAAGGTTTCAGGCTAGTGGGCCAAAAAATTCTACTTCAGGGACCAGGAGTACTAGGTCGAAGACTGAATGTTGGACTTCTGGAGAGCTAGATTACTAACGAGATTGTCCGATTGAGAGGGCAAGAGTAAATGGGTCAGCCATACACACTATAGTTGGATATTTGGGCAAGGCCCACCGAATTCATGCAGTTCTAAATAACTGTGAGGAAGAGCACCAATCCACCGTGATTGAGATGACAAATACCATTGTCGACCAAAATTTTAGTATTTTGATAGATCTTGGTGCTATAGAGAGATTTATTTCTAGTGCAGCGCTGAAAAGAATTAATGTAAAGGAAATCGAGCAAGGCGAGTTTAGGTACGTGGATATGGATTCGGGTGGCAAAAAAATAGTTGGAGGAAGGGTTTTTTGTTGTCGTTCATTATATTGGGATATTTTATCACTAATTCCAACCTTTATGTCACGATCTTAGGATCTTATGACATCGTGATCGGTATGGACCTATTGGAATCACATGATGCAATACTCAAATGTAATATGAAACGATTGAGTTTGATCAATGATGACGGATAGATATGAGTGATTGTAGGAAGAAACAGGGAGTTTCCTTAAGGTTCAATTCTTCCCAACAACTACAGAAGAGCATGCGTAAAGGATGCAAGATATATACAATTTTAGTGCTAAACAACAAGAGCATGGAGGAAGGATTAGAAAACCTTCTGGTAGTACGAGAGTTTGTGGCTGTGTTCCCAAAAGAGTTACCAGTTTGGTCTCTCGAAAGAGAGATGGAGTTTACCATCGACTTTAAACCTAGAACTGAACCAATAGCAAGAACGCCTTATCAGATATCGACACCTAAGTTATAGGAGTTGAAAGTGAACTAAAGGAGTTTTTGGACCTAGGACTCATATGCTCAATTGTGTCACCTTGGCATCCACCTACTATTTTCATAAGAAAGAAGGATGGGTCATGGAGACTATGTAGTGACTACCGTCAATTGAACAAGGAAACAATCAAGAACCAATATCCATTGCCAAGAATAGATGATTTGTTTTATCAAATGAAAGGCATGATTGTGTTTTAAAAGATTGACTTGAGATTAGGATATCATGAGTTACAGATCAAGGAGGAAGAAATTCCTAAGACCGCATTCAAGATGATTTTCAGACATTACAAGTTTACTGTTTTACCATTTGGACTGACAAACACCCTAGGGGTATTCATGAGCTTGATGAATGGGGTGTTCCGCAAATACTTGGAAAAGTTTTTTTGAGTATTCATTGACGACATATTGATATATTCTCGGATGACTGACGAACATGATGAACATTTTCTTTTGGTACTACAATGTTTACGAGAAAATAAATTTTACAAGAAACTGTCGAAATGCTCCTTTTATCAATCGAGGATTCATTACTTAGGGCATGTTATCTCTAGTGAAGGAATCACTGTGGATCCAGTGAAGGTAGAGGCTATTATGGAATGTCTTGCATGGAAACATTTACTATAAGTATGTATATTTATGGGCTTAGTAGGATATTATCGAGGGTTCATCAAATGTTTTTTTTAAAATAGAAAATCCGATCACAAAACTGCAGAAAAAAAAACAAGAAGTTTGTATGGACGGAGAAATGTGCGGAAACATTTCGAAGGCTCAAGGAGATATTGATAATAGGGGCGATACTAAAAGTCCTTGACATGGACGAGGACTTCTTTTTATGCACAGACACATCCAAGGAAGGCTTAGGTAGAGTCTTGATGCAAGACGGTCGAGTGATGGATTACATCTCAAGTAAATTAAGAAAGCATGAGGAGAAATATGTGACTCATGATTTGGAGTTGTTTTCCATTGTGTATGCCCTGAGAGTTGGAGATAATACCTAATCAGATGAAATTTCGAACTAAAAAAAAACCACTGTGGTTTGAAGCACATTTTTACGCAAAGTGTCTTGAATGCGCGACAAAGGCATTGGTCAAAATTGCTTAGTGAATACGATTTTCAGATTACTTACATAAAAAGAACAATGAACATGGTGGTAGATACATTGAGTCAGAGACCACAGATATTTTTGATGATACTTATTCATATGAATCTTTGAGAAAATATTATAACTATATAGTTCGACGATAAGTGGTATAAAGAGGTTAAGGAAAATACTGGACAAGACACCATGTTGGTACCAAAATTTGATGGACATGCATTGGAAAATGACAAATTGATGAGGTATAATAACAAGATTTACGTACCTCCTAATGATGAATTGAGAATTTTGATCTTAAGAAAACATCATAGAGTAGTGTATATGGATCATCCAGGAGTCACGAAGATGAGGGAATACCTTAAGTCCTTTCTCTTCTAGAAAGGAATGAAGACGGAAATAGTTAGCTACATGGCGAGGTGTCTAGAATGTCAGCAAGTGAAGAATGAAAATAGACATCCGACAGTATTACACGTTGTTCCATAATCGAAATGGGAGGTCATTTCGATGGACTTTATTGTTGGATTTACGTTGACGGCAAGGAGGCACGACTCGATTTTCTTGGTAGTTGACACTCTGTTGAAGAGTGCACATTTTATTCATGTGTGCATGACATATCAGGTGCCAGACATAGCTAGAGTTTTTATCAGCGAGATTCTGAGATTACATGGAATGCCTAAAAGGATCATATCTGATAGAGGATCATTGTCTATAGGATGTTTTTGGACCAATTTCCAAGAGGCCTTGGGGACACACTTAAACATTAGTACAACATATCACCCTAAGACAAATGGGAAGACAGAAAAAACGAACAAAATTTTGGAAGATATGTTCTGTATGTACGTGATGGACCAACTAAAGCATTGGGAAGATTTCTTGCCACTGGTAAAGTTTGCGTACAAGAAAAAATATCAAAGTACCATTAAGATGGCACCATTTGAGTTTCTTTACGGGCGAACATGTCGGACACCATTGATTTGGGGTCGACTTGAGGATAGGGTCTTTGTAGGACTAGAAGCGATCACAGAAATTGAAGAACAAATGTAAACGATAAGACAAAGGATTAAAGAAGCGCAAGATAGATGAAATATTTATGTCGATGCACATTTTGTTGACCATAATTATGAAGTTGGCAACCATATTTTCTTGAGGGTGAAACAACACAAGAGCTTGATTAAGTTTGGAAAGGGTGCTAAAATATCTCCAAGGTTTGTGGGACCTTTTGAAGTTATGGAAAAGAAAGGGCCCATGGCCTATCAATTAAACTTACCTAATTCCTTGAGGCGTATCCATGATGTTTTCCATGTATCTAATTTGAGACATTATGTTAGTGATCCTACACATGTGATTGAAATGAGGTCCTTACAGGTGTCAGATGAGGTTGCACTCACAGCGGAGCCAATCCACATTCTAGACCATCGCATTTGACAGCTACAACGTCGAATAGTCGATCAGATCAAGGTCCAGTGGGACAATTATAGTCCACACTCAGCTACCTGGGAGGACACATATGATATGCACCAACAGTTTCCATATTTATGTGATAGTTAGACATATAGATCTTGTCAACTACTTTATTTACTGCATTTTATTTACGGTACAACTTCAGGATGAAGTTTAAAACAAGAGGGGGTGTATGTAACATCCTACTCTTGTGATCACATGTTATTGACTTATTCTTTGAGGACGCCTGCATGTAGGTGATTTGGTTATACTACATGGTTATTATTTCTCTTATGGATATTTATGATGATATTTATGGATTATGGTTTTATGTTATTTATTGTATGCATATTGACATATGTTATTGATGAGTTTTCCTTATGTGTGTAGGAAACTTGAAAGATTTGGATTCTGATGGCATTAATGGACCTCCTTGGACTCTAGATTGAGTCACATAGTGGATTGTATTGGTTTAAGTATTCCATTCATGCATATGTGACATATGATCGATTATATTATGATGTTGTTTATGGATCATCGACAATGTTTCATTGATGGATGTAGGTTGATGATTGCTTTCTAATATGACTTACATAATGAGTGAAGGGGCCATGCAAATAGACCATATATTGAGGGAGAGGTGTGGCAGCATCCCTGTCAAAGCCTACTAGCACTCCCATCATGGCTCGAATTGTATGTTAACGATTACCCAATTCGATAGGTCTGTGATGTTGTCAGGGGAGACTGTGACAATCGCTCATAGATATTTCTAAGGGGTTTACAATAAGGAAGGTTATTCATTCCTTAGAAGCCCATATTCTCTCACAAGGTCACTCGAATGGAGTGCTGACTCCAAGGTTTGGAAAACTACCAAAACTAGTGAAAGGCAAGTGGCACCCTTGGAGCAAGGAGTGCATCTTGAAGTGCACATCGTGTAAATAAGATTGAATCAAAGGTGAGTGGCACCCTTGGAGCATGAAGTGCATCTTGAAGGGCACGTCACATAACTAAAATTTGAGTCAATGAATCTAGGTGGCGTAGAAAACTTGGAGCGAATGTTAAAACTTGTAAAATCTTGAGCACTGGCAAATTGGTTAATTAATTAAAAAATGAATTTATTAATCATAATCCGTATAACATTCTAAGCCTTTTCAATTAAAAAATTAATTAAGCCTAAGACTAAGTTAGTAAGATGACTAAAAACTAAATCTATAAATTAAATATGAGGGGATGAAGTAAAGTAATTTAAGAATTCAAGGTAAAAAATAAAAATCTAAAGATTGATTTTATACACATATGTACAAATAATTAGCAAATTGGAATTTAAGGTAAGAATGGAATAAAACTAAAGGAATGGGTACCCATAGAAAGGAATCTAGAGTCTAGTTAACCTCAGTCTAACTAGGAGAAGATCCCTATTTTAACTCAACTCAATTTAATAAAGGCGTCAGTCATTAATTGGAAATAAAATGAATAAAGGGATAACTAGGAGCACTTTTGTCCCCTAGAAGAGCCCCAAAATTTCAAGCCAGTGTTTAGACAAAAATCGTAGGAAAGAAACAGAAAAGGTGAAGGCCACAATTAAAGAGCGCGACGATAGTATTGGATGACCAAAAGGGCATAACAGGAATAGCCAGAGTGGAGGAACTAAACAGGGAGATAGGAAAATGATCCAATTGGTATTGGATTTTCGGAGTAACATTTCAGGCAGAAGAGAAGCATCCTTAGAAAGCATGACCAAATCCAAACAACACTCGCAAGGCCTTTGCGCAGGTAGAAAAAATTGAAGAGTACATGCATATTACATCAAAAATCTCATAAAAGTCACATCAGCCAATGGAATCGTCAAAATGGATCAATGCCTAGGTCAGGATAACTAAGAGGAGGAGATGGTGGACGACAATTTCATCACCATCTAGGATCTGGCCAGGAGACTGGATTCAAGCAACACCACCCTAAGCTTCATAATGGAAACCACGTATCAACACCGAGCCCTGATAAGCTAGCCCCAAGGCGAGGCTAATTTCTTAAGAAGACAAGGTGAAAGACTCGAAGAAGTGCATGTAACCAAAGCCCAGGATGTAGCAGGACAAAGCCAAAGCGAGGAGTGCAAAATAAGAGATGTCCCAGTCCTTCAAGACCTAAACGTCACCCTCAAAATGCCTCTAGAAGAAGCTCAAGCACTAGAGGAAAAGAAGCGGTAAGATTGGCCAACAATCCCAAAATTTTGTAATTATGGCTATGTTTAAGTAATCACAGATTGTAAGCAGTAGCTAGAATAGTTAGTTTTTACTAAATATTAGCATCAGTTTTTTGGAACAGGTCCATGTAGTAAGCTATCTGAAATACTAGTAGATGGGTCATTGAACCAACACTCCTCTTTGTAATTAGCGACTCCGGTCGTGCCTTTATATATATAAAAAACATCTTTCATTTTCTGTAAAAAAATAAAATAAAAATATGTAAAGATTGATTTAATACACATATGTGCAAAGAATTACCAAATTGGAATTTAAGGTAAGAATGAATAAATCTAAAGGAATGGGTATGCATAGAAATGAATCTAGAATCTACTTAACACTAGTCTAACTAGGAGAAAATTCATACTTTAACTCAACTCAGTTTTAGAAAGATGTGAGTCATTAATTGGGAATAAAAGGAATAAAGAGACAACTAGAAGCGATTTAAGGGGTGCTTTTAAGAATGGTGAGGGACATTGACTTTTATTAAAATAAAATGTGGATTTAATTGTGCAGATTGGGAAAGGGTGACAAGTGTAAGGGGTAGATAATTCTAAATTATTTTAATTAAAAATCGAATTAATTGTGCAAGTGGGGATGAGTTATGGGATCATTCTAAAAAAAAATTGGTTGAGATGAGAAATGGATCATCACTGGTTCTGGGTAAGGTTGTGATGCATAGATATTGACTAGTTTTACTTATGAGAGTTAGGATACCTAGCTTGAGAGAGAGTGGTGGCTCTACCTTACGAATAGAGCTGGGTTCTAGAGGATTTTTAGTTGTGTTTGTGCATGGCCCCTTTGCGTATTGGGGGGCTAAGGGGGAATAAAAGTACCCCTAGCATTGGTTGGGAGGTATCGATGAAGTCTCTATGATTAGAAAGTGGAAGAACAGAAGGGTTGACAGTTGCAAGGATCATCTCGAGCTCCATCTTCGTCATCAGTTATGGTATTTCTTTCTGTGATTCTGAGATTGAAGTGTACTAAGATTCAATTTGTATAGTTGTTAAATTCTTAGATATATGAAAACAATTTAATAATTTTTAAACTGAAATCTTTCGTTGTGCATACAATTCGTGTGGGTTTAAATGTTCAAAGAATAATATTTTCTAGTGGTGGAGAACTTGAGTATGTAAAAAGGGGTCGATCATGTACAGAAATCTGGAATCAACAATTGTTATCACCTTAAGCTCTATTTAATAATTTACTAATGCATTTGTTATTGAAGTTTCCTGTAATGTATCGTATTGATTTTGATCATAGTGTTGTTTATTTTGGTCCTAACACCTCCAATATTTTTCTTACCTTGTAACTATAATTCCAAGTACCATAGCTAATTTCAGGACTTCATTGTTAATGTGAATCTCCTAGTGAGATTTCCCTTTGAACCTCAACGATTTTCCTTGAGCAAAATTCGCCTAGCCATTATGAATCTCCTGGCGAGATTTGACTTTGAACCTCTATGTTTTTCCTCGTGAAAAATTCGCCCAGCCATTATGAATCTCCTGGCAAGATTTCCCTTTGAAATTCTGTGTTTTTCCTTGTGCAAAATTCTCCCAACACTTATGAATCTCATGGAAAGATTTCCCTTGAACCTCTGCGTTTTTCTACTTCCTCCAGTGGCGTTTTTCCTGAGATTTATCTCTGCGTTTTATATACTTATTGGACTGCGCTTTTCTTCCTCCTCCAATGGCGTTTTTCCATATATTTATCTCTGCGTTATATCCACTTATTGGACTGCGCTTTTCTTCCTCCTCCAATGGCCTTTTTCCATAGATTTATCTCTACGTTATATCTATTTATTAGACTTCATTTTTCTTCCTCCTCCATTGGCGTTTTCCCAGAGATTTATCACTTCGTTATATGTACTTATTGGACTGCGTTTTTATTCCTCCTCCAATGTAGTTTTGCCATAGATTTATCTATGTGTTATATTTACTTATTGGACTGCATTTTTCTTCTTCCTTCCAATGGATACTGAACTGGTGACTGCTTCTCTGGAAGTCAGGTTTATTCACATTCCGTCTTACTGTGCATAATTTTCCTTTTAAAACCATTTAAGCAAGCCGAATTCATTGCCGAATTATATGGTTGCTCCGATAATGAGTCTGAAGCGGGTTAAGAAGTCCATCAATTAATCCTTACCTTTTATTTTTCCAGCAATATATTACTTGAAATATTTAATGTATGTGCTTAAGTATAATACATTCCAATAGTATAACACGATTGTTTCTAGCGTTTTTATTTTCCTTGGCCAATAGAAGGAATGGGACACCCATGGAAATATTATAGTTCTTAAGCAAATTTTGAATGCATGTTAACATTATTGCAATAGTGTTTTAAAGGAAAGAACAACTTTCACAACTATATAGGTTGGATCCTAAAACGTTTTGGAGCCAAATTCTAAGACACAATACTAAATAAAATAATAGAATTCCGTTAAGGGACTGAAATTCCTACCTTAAAAGTCTTTATGAGTTCCCTAATGCCATGGAAACTATTCCTATTGTCCCTACAAAAGATGATTTTTTTCCTTTGGATGACATAGATTTCTTGGTTAAGCCGCTTGCAAATGGGAAAGCTCAGCACATTGAAGGCTACCAAGATGAAAATTTTAAAATCGGAGGGCCAATCATTATCCCTCACATACACAAGCTGTTTAATTTAGCAGTTAAGCAGGGCTTCCCTAAATCTTGAATGTAAAGCCTCATTGTTCCTAGTTTTAAAAATGGAGATAGAAACATTCCCTCTAATTATAGGACCATTATGATTAGCCTGATTTTATCCAAGATTTATGGAATTATTTTGGAAAAGAAGATTAGCCTTTGGCTAGAAAGGCACAGTAAAAGAGATAAAGGACAGGCCAGTTTTAGGAGATATCATTCAACTGTGGAATATATTGTCACCTTTAAGATCATTGCAGAGGAGTTACGCAATACTAAAACAATTTTTTTTTGTTGTTTCGTTGACTTTAGAAGAGCTTTTGACATGGTTCCTAGGAAAAACCTTTGGAATAGGTTGGAAGAGATAAAAGTTCCTCTCAAGTTGAGGGACATTGCAATAAGGATGTATAAGAACGTTATTTCTAAGTTTAAAAACACTGAGGGATGGTCCATTAACTACAATATCGGAGTCAAACAAGGTTGTCCATTGTCCCCTACCCTTTTTGGCATATACATTGACAAGTTAGAAGATTTCTTGGAAAAAGAAGGTTGTGTCAGCCCTGCTCTCACTAGTATAGTCATCAATATTCTTCTTTATGCCGATGATATTGTTCTTATGCAAGGAGTCCCTGTGATCTTGAAAACCAACTAAGAATCCTCAAATATTGTTGCTCCAATATGGGTATGAGTGTTAGTACTGATAAGACTAAGGTCATGATTATTAAATCCAATAAGGTCCCTTATGATACCTTCGTATATGAAAAAAACAACTTGGAGGAAGTGACTTCATACAAATATCTTGGAATTATTCAACACAAGCTCAATTGAAATTATAGCTTTGAGAAAATTATTATTGGGGGATGGAAAGCTTATTATGGGCTTGAAAACAATTGTAAATCAGTTGATCTTTGGAGTTGGGATAAGAAGAAACTCCTCTTTGAGAATCTTGTTACACGTGTTATTCTTTATGGATGTGAAGTCCAGGGCTGTAGTATCTCTCGTGAATCTTGTAGAAAGATAGAGCAAATACAAAATAATTTTATAACCTATAATCTCAAAATTAAAGGAAATACACCATATCCCATCCTCCTCTTAGAAAGAAGCCTCTTCCATATTCAGAGCATGGCTATGACTAGATTCCTAATGTATACGAATAAGTTAAACAACATTCAAGACAAGAGGCTTCCTAAAATTGCTTCAAAATCGATTCATAAACACCATCGACTCAAGCAAGGATGGCATAAATATGCTTGGTCTTGGATAAACTATTGGGGAATCATGGAAGACACGATTTTGTAGAATAAAGATACTATTAAAAAAACGTCAAATAAAAATTTAAGGAGAAAATGTGGTGTGGTAAAGAGTTAGAGGAAAAAAGAAAATTAAGGTATTATGAAGATGTAATCAACCCTAATCTAGAAGATCAAAATTATCTATCGGTTTTGTTGAGTGTAAAGAAAAAAATAAGCATTGCTAAGATAAGAACAAATTCTCATGAGCTCAATAGTGAAACTGACCATTGGTCAATTCCTAAAACACCATGGGATGAAAGAGTGCACCACCTTTGTGACACTAAGAAGGTTGAATATGAAAAGCACTTTCTCTTAGATTGTCCAACCTATACCCATATTAGATCTCATTTTCAAAATATTTGTCACACTACCAACCTTCCTAACCTATTAACTCAACAAAAGTATGGTGATCTTGGAAAGCTTCTCTTAATGCTTTTCGGGCACATAAACAAAATTCTAAAGAATCTCAAGTAATCACTTACCCTCTTAAGGTCTGATAGACCAATTCGGTCTTAGTGGACATTAATCATAATCATCATCATCATAATGTTATAGCATTATTTAGATCACCATTTTTATGTTTTATTTGTTGTTTGTTAATATTAGCGTAATGTTGTTATTTTTATAAATGAGTATTTGTAACATAATTTTAGAATATTATAGTCTAGGATTAGAGTCTATAATATTACAGTCATCTTTATAAGTGAAATTTTGTAATGGTATATTTTCAGTGAGTGGGAATATTGGCCTTGATGACCACGCGGTCGAGGTTAGGGCCACTTTCCGCTCTCAGATCAATGGGAGATATTATTTGAATGGTGTGTGCATTTACCTATTTATTTTCTAAGCGAAACCATTTTTGTTCTATTATCATCAAATTTTTAGACGATGTTGATGTATGAAAATTGTAGTTGGACTAGTGCTGGAAGGTTTAACAGGCGATATTGCGTCATCCAATTGATATATATCTTTTTAGTTGGCTAGTTGTCGAAGGGTATTGTAGGTGGTGATTGTGTCAGTTACTTGATGTAGGTTATGTAATAGAATTTTCATGCTCCTTGAATTGAACATTGATGTGTGATTAAGTAAGCAATTAGATTGCTCAGGCACTATTAATTAGTATACCGATGTTTGGTTGTTTAAGAAATTAATTACTATTGTGCCATTAACGTTGTTGATGTATGATTGATTTAATAACTAGATTACGATTGTGCCATTAAATATTGTTGACATATGATGGATTAAGTATTTATATTCTCTTGCACCATTGAAATTATTGTTGATTACTCTTGCACCTTGGAATAATGTTGACCTATGATTGAATGGGTGTTTATATTATCTTGTGCCATTAGAATAATGATGATATGTGATTGATTATGGGACTTAGACACCTCCTTGTTCCGCAGAACAATCGCCAGCCCTCAGACCTTAAGTGGTCAAAATCAATTGGATGAATCCTTAGCTTGACTGTTGCTTATGTGTCTTGAAGGTCCTAATCTTGCAGGATAGGTTGGGTTGGTAGTTCGTTATTACTCAGTGACGTGATTGATTGTTTATTGTATTTTCTTCAGTTGATCATGTTGTGTTGAATCGTGTCTCTCCTTACGTTTATTCATTGATTTGCGTCGTTGTTAATTATGTTAATGCTTGGAGGTGTCATTGTTTACTTATGATGATTTGTAACTTGTGATGTTATTAATTATGTCATGACGATTTAATTTTCTAATGCAGTTTTTTTTTTACCTTTTACACATCGTTGTTTGTTGTCCTAATGAAGGGGCGATGCATTCTACAACCCACTATTAGGTCAATATGTGATTCGGTGTCTAAATTCTGTGTGGAGATGACACGTGTCACCCTTAAATAATAATAAAAAGGTTAGGTAAATTCGTGTCACCCCTTTAAATAATAATAATAAAAAGGTTAGGTAAATTAAAATTATATAAGTCCACTCTAACCCTTATATATATATATATATATACATACATATTATTAGATATATATATATATATATATATATATATATATATATATATAAGAGAGATATATATATATATATATGTATATGTATATGTATACATATACATATACATATACATATATACATATACATATATATATATATATACACTAGCACAACCACACGTCATGCGTGGCTAGTGAACACCGAAATAACCGAGCTCTGCTAATAAATGTCTCTCCGAGCTCTAAGCATTAAATAACCACAGAACCCAACACATTAAATAACTGACGCAGTAAGAGCTCTAGCTATCAACTAGCTATCATAGTAAATTTCAAATATGATTAAGTAAAAGTAAAAAAATAAATATGTAAACGGATTACAAAACTGATTAAGCACTAAAAACATATTAAATGTGCCCATTGTCAATAACTGTATGCCTTTCGGCGTAATGAATTACATTACAGAAACTTAAATAAACCAAGATAAAGGAAAATTAAAAAGACTAGTATACCTCGAGCTCCATTATCTAGCACTCAGAGCTCCACTATCTCCACTTGGGGCCATCTTCGTCTCCATTATCATCTCAACTTGTGACTCCAACATCTCTAGGTATTTATTATACGCTAAATTATTGCAAAAATTAATTATTTAATTATATTAAATTATCCCACCAATCTATTGATCTTATCTCATCCAAATTGTAAAAGATACATTTATCAGGTATATTGATCTTTTCTCATCCAAGATTGTAAAATATATATTTATCACGTATATAAAGGGATTTGTTTGACATTGGTTAAGGATAATTAGTTCTCTGACATAATTAGATTTTTAATTTTGTTGAATTATCAGGCATATAAAGGGATTTGTTTAACATTTGTCAATAATAATTAGTTCTTTAATTATCTCATCGAAGATTGTGAAGGATAGATTTATCAAGTATATAAAGGGATTTGTTTGACATTTGTCAAGAATAATTAATATTTTAATTATATTATTTCTTTAATTAGTTCCTTAACATAATTAGTTTTTTAATTATGTTAAATTATCGCACTGATCTACTTAGATCGTATCTCATCCAAAATGGTAAAGAATCTCGTCCAAAATTGTAAAGAATAGATTTATCGGACTTACATAAAGGGGTTTGTTTGACATTTGTCAAGAATAATTAATTCTTTTATTATGTTAGTCATTTTACGTAATTAGTTCTGTAATTATGTTAAAAGGATAGTTCTGTTCTAGGTTGAGTCCATTGAAGTTATTAATGGAGTCACACGGAGCTTCCTCTGTGAGCGAGTTAACTATATGAAATACTTTCCTTAATTACATGGCAAAGCCCAGCTAACAACCGGAACCCAGTTTTCCTTTATTTCTTTGTGTTTCCCTTAAACCTTGTGAACAATTATTAATCCTAAACTACCCATTTTTATTTCTTTGTGTTTCCCTTAAACCTTGTGAACAATTATTAATCCTAAACTTATGTTAAAATTAATACTCAAGAGGTATTTAATCTCCGCGATGAGGATTGAAAATTAATGATGTTAATTTAAACCCATTAATTGTTCTATCACAGCGAGAAAAAAAAACACTACATAAATTATTATTGCCATGAACATGACAATATACAAATTAATAGCTATTATCATCAACACATCCGAGAGTAAATTTCAAGACTTGTTTCTTTTCCTATATGATGTGTGACTCTTTTTTTTTAGATTTATCAAATATATAAAGGGATATTTTTGACATTTTTCAAGAATAATTAGTAATTTAATTATGTTAGTACTTTAAGTAGTTTTTCAATTATATTAGGTTTTCTAATTAGTTATTTGATATAGTTAATTTTTTAGTTATGTTAAATTATCTTATCGGATCATTTAAAATAGATTTAGATTATCAGAAATGTTGTCAATAATATAAAGAAATTATAAATAAAAATATCAAATCCATTATGAAATAAGTTTGGTTATCATTAAAAATTATTTAAATTATCATAAATGTTTGGAAAATCCATAATAATCATGCTGATTTTATCCAAAACTGTTAACTTGATAACTTTACTCCATTCAACCCATATTCAAAACTGTTTACTGTATTCTTGTTCATTAAATGTAACTTTATTACATTCATTTAAATTTATAATTCAAAATTTATATAAATATGAATCCATAACAATATATTTCAGTGTGTTTTTTTTCAATTCCAATAATTTTAATTTTGATTTTAGTGTTCATTGATTTTAGTGTTTTTGTTTGATAAATAAATATAAAGAGTAAATTGAACATTCAGATGTCTACTATAAAAGGGGGAATGAATAATGATAATATTGAGGCTGAAAGAAGTCAACGATTACAATGGATTAGAGGACAAACTTTAAATCAAATGGAAAAATTCATTAAAATGCAAAGGGAAGAAGCTATAAAATTGGAGTTCTAAGTTTTTGGATGAAGACATATCAAATCATGCAATGCAATTCATATACCAAAAGCGATAAAAAATGCAATTGTTACTACAAAATGTGAAATCTCTTATTCATTTGAGAGTTTATGGGAAAAACAAAAAATCATATATAATAAATCCTTGAACATTATAGAGGAGGTGGTTGGAGGGAACCTTTACATATGATTATTCAAGGAACTGTCGGTACTGGAAAGTCTTATTTAATTGGTGCTATTAGACATGCCATGGAAATTGATTCACTTCCTAATAATAGCTGCTTGCTTTTTTTGTCTCCTACCAATGTTGCATCATTCAACATATCTGCATCAACACTTTGTATACCTGTAATGGACATGAATGATTTACAAGAGTCAGTTTGATTGCCTTGTAGGAGGAGATCGAAGACGTCAAATACATCATTATTGATGAGATGAGTTTTATAGGGAAAATTTTATTAAAAAGTATTGATGCTCAACTTCAGGAAGCTCTTCCATAACATTCAAAATTTTTCTTTGGAGGGAGGTCAGTTATTTTAGTTGGTGAATTGGAACAACTACCTCTGGTTATGGATAAACCTACTTATGAATGTGATGGTATCGTGAAAGGATTATGAAGATCATTCACAAAAGTTGTGACTCTTGATATTGTGTTTAGGAAAGATGGAAAAAACAATGATCATAAATGTTTTCGACATATTCTAATGAATTTAGAGATGAAAATCCTACTTTAGAAGACATACAATTACTAATGACATGTATATATAGCAATATGGATGATTCCACACAGGAGTTATTTGATAAGGAAATACATTTGTTTGCAACAAATCATGATGAACACAATCACAATAAGAGCTCTTTGAGATCATTGACTCTCCCAGTTGCACGTAGTGTTGTTACAAGAGTAAGTTGTAACTATCTGATTGAAGATCATGAAAACAAATTGGACACGGAGTTACTTATTGTTGTTGGAGCTCGAGTGATTCTTACTTCTAACTTATGGACCAATGCATGACTTATCAATGGCGCCCTTGGCGTTGTTGAATAGATTGTGTATAATATTGGAATATCCCCTCCTAAACCTCACACATATATTTTAGTTAGATTTGATAACTATGTAGAGGTTCCATGGGATGAAGCATTCTCTCAAACTGTCCCTATTATACCAATTGGAAGAGGAAAAGAAAGACAAATTACATTGAGACTTGCTTGGGGATTAACAATACATAAGTCATAGGGATTAACATTAGAGAAAGCAACTATTAATATTGAGAAGACAAAGCAACAAGGCCTCACTTTTACTTCCATATATTGAGTTAAATATCTGTATGGTCTTTGATTTCAAAATCCATTTTCATTTGAACGATATGAAAATATAGCAAAGTGTGCAGGTGTATGTAAATGAAAAGAAGAATAATATATATTGATATAAAGAACTATGTAATATATATGTTGTTTAGTATCTTCAAATATATGTTTAAATATATTTGCGTCATATTACTTTGTTATTATTCACCTTTTTAATCATTCAAAATTGTTGGTTTGTTATTATTCAATTTCATAATGATATAATGTAAGATATATGGTATTAAATATTTTCATTTTATCACTTTGTTACTATTCAAATTGATAATGATGTAAATTTTATGATTTTTTTTTTTGTTTTATGACATTTTTAATTATGAGATTGAAATATATACAACATCATAGATGATACTTATTTAATATCATTTAAAGAAAACATATATACACAATAAGGAAAATCTGAATTTTTTTGACAAGGAGGCATTGGCCATGATTGTAACCATCATAAACCCATCTTAACTACGGTTCTACGAAGCACTGATAGGAATCAAATCTCATGAGGTGAAAAACCTTTCTTTTTCACTCTAAAATGGGTTATGGAGGAAGGTTTTGGATCTCGAGAGATTTGATCTCTCTCAGTGCTTCATTGAACTGTAGTTAAGATGGGTCTAAGCTTGGGAAAAGCTAGGGCCGATGAGAAGTCGTATGGAAGAAAGAAGTAGAGTCTATAAGCCATGCACTATGCCTTCAATAGGTTACCAAAGGTGCAACAAAATCCATCTCCACCATCCTCTTGAGATTTGTTTCAAAAACATAATCATTATTTACATTCTTATTCTTATTCTTCTCTTCCATGTAGTACATTATAAAATTCCTGACCTTGCCACAATTCAAACATTTTTCCTTGAACTTTCTAGGAGATTTATGTCTCCCACAAGATTTGGATCTACAATTTTCCCTCTTATTTCCTTTCTCCTTGTCTCTTCCATGAACATCTATGTACTTATTGGTGGATTTTGAATCTTTTCACCTCAACTTATCTAATAATAAATTAGCCACGACCTCATCAAGAACATATTTATTCATAGTGATTCCAATGGTCGTTACCAATATTTCCCATGAATATGGAAAGGAACACAAAATGGTCATAGAATGATCCTCTTGATTTATATTCACTTCAACTAAAATGAAATAGGTAACACTAGTATTAAATGAATTTGGGTGTTCACCTACAAAATCACGATCACCCATTCTCAAGGAAAACAAAATTTTCCACAGAAAAAGTTTATTAACCAAGGATTTAGCTTGATACAAATGCCTCAAATTCTTCCATACATATAGTGTGTTTTTTTCTTCAAAATTTTTCAATAATACCAAATAGGGGAAACATTGTCGAATAAGGCTTCTTTCCTTTCTCTCCAACACCACCCACTCTTAATTTATTATAACAATGGGTTTGGTTCTAGACACTACAACCCATTGAACTTAATCTATGAGAATATTCCCCATATTGATATTCTACAACTCAAAGTTACTGCAATTAAAATTCTCCATTTCTAATCTAGAAAAGCTTGTCATTTACTTGCAACAAAATTTCCTTATGCCCAATTTGGCACTCCAACAATGATTAGATCTAGAAACCTTGTCCCTAACACCTTGGAATTGAAGTGATCAAGATCTTATACCGAATTAAAGGAAGAATAGGTGAGAAATACAATTTCTAAACTAATCTATCAGAGAAAAATGTGCATCAACTAAAAATATAATAGTTGCACAAATTAAATAAACAACAAATCATAAACAAGAAGATTTTTAGGGAAAACCCTTCTGAAAAAAAAAAACCTACACTCTAAAGAACACTTAATGTATTATTCAACAACCAAATGGTTATAATACAAATACTTTTTGGTCTCTACTGGTGTGCAGGAGCCTAATTCTTGAGAAATTTAAATTTTGGCACCATAACACTAAGATAAAACTCACTCTCTATGATTTCCTCCAACCCTATAACTCAATAAATAGGCATAGTAAAACCATAAACCATTTATGATTTACCATTCCTATATACTACAAACCACTAGGTGGTTATTCCATGCAACTCATATTCTCTACTACAACATTACAATTATTCTATGCTCAATTAGAACACTGCAAGTATTTTCTAGTCAACACTTGTCCAAACAATTTAACTATGGATTTGTAAACGAATAATGTCCAAGTTTACATTCTCAAACTTATTTTTTTCATGTTTTCATTCATTCTCAATGAATGTACTACAATTATGTACTACAGTTATTCTCTTCTCTTCTCAACTGCAACACTCCTGATCCAGATGGATGTCGGTGGCCTCCCACCTATTCCAACTGGCTCATTTTGGCAGTATTCCAGTTGGATAGTTTTTTCCCTAGTTTTCATGTCCTTGACTTGCGAGACCATTTTGAGGCCCTAAACAACGTTTTTTAGGGATTTCCACAGTCGAAGATCGTATGCAAAAGTTACAAACCAAGGATGTTTATGTACTAACTTACCCAAATGGGGCCCACATGAATTTTGGCACTTCATCTCCTAGGGTTAGGTTTTTTGGATGTCTAGGGTTTTTGAAATTCATGTTTATTGTAAAAAGGCCTTCAAAGCCTCATTGTAATCATCTTCTTCTGAATGAGCGCATTCATCACATCTATTCTCGAAGATAATTCCCCACCATTCTAGCAAGATTGTTTTCGCTGCATTTTACAGTTTGAACTTATTTCCTTATTGAATAGAAACCATTATTACTGTATATCTGTTATTCTATGTTAAGCATATTTTGATAATAATATGTATTCATTTCATTCTGAAAATATATTTTGGATCAGTGGTATTAGAGTGGTATTCTCCTTGTCTTTCTTAATGCATGTCCCCAACGCAGTCAGGGTACAAAGAATTGGGTCTCGAGCTTGCTTCTCTTGAGGACAAAATCTCTCGCATGCCCAAATGACCTCTCATGGCAGAAGAAAAGAATGACGATGGGATAGGATATGCCTTCAAAATGTTTCTCGAGGAATCCCTCATGCAACAGAGGAACGATATGATGGATAGTTTTGTGCAAATCCTTCGGCGAATACCAACAGGTAATGCATCTTCCTCAAATGTAGGTGTCGCCCCCTTCAAGGTATAAATCAACTTCGATATTCCTATATTTGAAGGTAATATAGACGTAGATATGGTAGACAAGTGGTTGAATCTTCTATAATGGTATTTCTCTATCCATAACTTCTTGAATAGAGAAAATATTACTTTTTCTCTCCTCAAAGTCATCCCCTATGTCAAATATTGGTGGGAAACTTTCTTTGAGAAAAAGGAAACAAAGGAAACCTCATTATTGATAGTCATAGTCAGCTAGGGTTGGAAGTTATGATGACCTGCACACAAAATGGACCACACTATGGCAGGAAAGAGACCAAGCGGTGCTCAAGTTCACAAATATATTCTATACCTTTTGCACCAACATGGGTATCAAATATTCTGAGAGACATCTCATGCTCAAGTATCACGACTGTCTGCATAGGTACATCCAGGATGAAATGGATTTTCTAGAAATCACATCCTTGGGCATGGCCTACCGATATGTCGTCAAAATTGAGCATAAGATGAAACAAAATATGCAACAATTTGGTCCTAGGAAACCCTCATAGAAAAAGCGAGTAAAGGGTGGCCCCAACCCACAGAACAAAGGATAGAGAAAAGATAGACAGCCTCAGGACAACCAGTCCAGATCGCAAGAAAATAAGGACACCAGAAAGACAAATAAAGATACCAGGAGGTGGTGCGACTTCCATAAGAACCCCTCGAATAACACAGTTGATTATCGTTTGAAGAAGTCGATGGTGGCTAAGGTTAAATCCTCTGAATAAGATGCAGATTATGATTCTTAGTCAGAACCAGAAAGGAGGATACAGATCATAGACACAGAACCTAGTGCTACTGCTTCTACCACCAAGCTCCATCCCAATGAACCAGAAGAGCCAGAGGAAGGTGAGCGCCCTTTTCATTCACAAATGTTAGTGAAGGGTACCCCGCTGCACTTCATCGTTGATAGCAGTATCCAGAAGAACCTCATCTCAGCAGAGGTTGTCAAGCGACTCACCCTGTCGACAACGTTGCACCCGCAACCCTATACCATCATATGGCTCCACCAAGGAAGCGACATACGGGTCAGCCAACAATGCCTCCTGTCATACAACATCAAGGCCTTCAAAGATGGGATATTTTATGATGTTTCTCCTCTAAAAGTTTGTAATGTTCTTTCTGGCCAGCCATATCTATGGAAACGTCATGTTGTATATGAGTCTAGGACTCCCAGTGTTATTATTACATTGAAGAAGAAATTGTACAGGATACCTGAGGCAGTCCCACCCAGTGTTATTTCCTTGATCTTTTCCAAGCAATACAAAAAGGTCATTTTTCATACAAGGATTTTTTTCTTCTTCGTGATTCGCTCTCAGAATGAGGAAAGATCACAACCACATACAGGGTATCTATGGCTGACATCTCCACACAACAAAAGAAAGTGGATAAGGTCGTGTAAGAATACTCAGATATAATCTCCTCGCCTATTGGGTTACCTCTGCACTGTCATCTCAAGCACCCCATCGATTTGACCCCTAGTACAACATTTCCCAATGGGCTAGTATATCATCGCTCTCTATTAGAAAATGAGAAGATCAAGTGGTAGATATAAGAAATGCTCAAGAAGGGGCACGTCCATCCCATATCATCACCTTGTGGGAGCCCAATCATGCTAGTATAGAAGAAATATGGAACCTAGCGACTCTGCATTGATTACCGGGCCCTGAATAAAATCACAGTCAGAAATTGGTACCCGATTCCCCTAATTGATGACATCCTTGATCAACTCATAAGACCTAAATACTTCAGTAATATTGATCTGAAGTCTGGCTACAACCAGGTCTCGATAAAACCAACAGATATATGGAAGACCGCCTTCAAGTCAAAGGAAGGTCTTTTTGAATGGTTGGTCATGCCCTTTGGTTTGAAAAATTCTCCAACCACTTTCATGAGGATGATGGACAATATCCTGCAACCATTCACCAATACTTTTATAGTGGTGTATCTGTATGACATCATCATTTACAACAAGACTTGGGCAGAACACTTGCAGCATATTCAACAGGTTCTGCACATGTTGCGACAACACCAACTCTACGCCAACTTGGAAAAATGATCCTTCGGCATGGACAAGGTTTATTACCTGGGCTAAATCATTGATCAACATGGCATACATGTGGATCTAGTCAAAATACAAGTCATACGTGACTGGCTATCACCAAACACTCTCACCGAGCTTCAAAGCTTCTTGGGGCTTGCCAATTTCTACCATAGGTTCGTGTTTGGATTCTCCCATATTGCATGAGACCTCATCCAAGTAACCATGGGTGGTGGTAAGGAGAAATTTATGTGGAGTCGATCCCAAAAACAAGCATTTGATGATACAAAGCAACGCTTGTGCTCATCCCCAGTACTTTCACTACTAGACCTACAACATCCCTTTGAGATCAAGAAAGATGCTTCAGACCATGATTTGGGTACCATTCTCAGTCATCATGGCCACCCCATGGCCTATCATAGTGAGACATTATGAGATGTTGTCCAGAAGTACCCTAATTACGACAAATAAATGTAATCCATTGTGTAAGGCTATTGCGAGTGGAGACATTACATTCTTGGGAAGGAGACAATCATCCACATTGATCAAAAGACATTGCAGTTCATGCAAAGACAAGGAAAATTATAGAACAACCACCATTAGAAGTGGTCCACATACTTGCAATAATTCCACCTCAACATCAAGTCTAAAACAAGAAGCACAAACCATGTCATTGATTGCCTCAGCAGACCACCAATCGCGACACTTACCATAGTGTTAGAATATTACATCCATGAGACCTCTAGATGGCCCAAAATCTATGAGATAGACCCAGACTTCGCCACCACCTATAGAATGTTTGTAGAAAACACAATGGTTGCTAATTTCCTTCTTCAGGATGGGTTGTTGTGTCGTCTAGTCCATATTTGCATTCCATAAAGCGAGCAAGCGAAGATGATATGGGAATCCCACTATAGTCAGGTGGAAATACACTTAGAATTCAAAAAGATAGTGGCAATGTTGCAAAAACATTTCTACTGGCCGAAACTTCGACAGGAAGTCAACAAGTATATCAAGTCCTACAATTCCTGCACGATTTCCAAACCAACCACTAAGAAATAAGGCATGTACACCCCTCTTCCTACTCCTGACATGCCATGGGAATCCATCTCAATGGACTACATGTCGGGCCTCCCATCCACCAAGTGGGGCAATGATTATGTTTTCTTGGTTTTGGATCGCTTTTCTAAGATGACAATTATGGATGCCTGCAAGAAGAGCATCACAACAGAGGCCACTGCCATGCTGTTCTTTGAACGAGTCTGGGTGTATTTTAGAATCCCACAAACCATTATCTCAGATCAGGACAATCGATTTATTATCACATTTTTGTCAAGCCTCTGATCAATGTTGGACACCAAGCTCACCAAATCCATGACCTTCCACCCCTAGAAATATGGTCAAACTAATGTCGTAAATCGAATGATCATGCATATCCTGCACATGTATAATTCCATGCACCCTCGCACATGGGATGGAAGTCTCCCCTATGTTCAACATAGCTACAACTAAGCCTTACATAGCTCAACCGACCACAACCCATTTCTAGTAGGGTTGGGATTCCAACCATTGGGTCCCATAGATATTTCACTACCCCTTGTGGTCACCTTGACCGAATCATCTCCTCCTCCAACTAAAGTTCACAAAGCCACCTGGTTCATTGAGCAGATCCAACACATCCGCCAATAGGTTCAAGATATCCTATAGAAGTCCAATGACAAGTCCAAGCAACACCATTATCAACACTTGGTGCCACATAAGTTTCAGGTGGGAAACAAAGTTTGGTTTCACTTGTAGAAAGAGCGCCTTAAAGTACCCCATCAGAATATTCGCCCACTTTGTTATGGGTCATACACCATCACTAATTTTGTGGGTGATAATGTTTTCGAGCTCAACATTCCTCATTTCCTTGGTTTGCAACCAGTGTTCAACGTGGATATCCTTCGAGTGTATGTCCCCCTATTATTGGACACCTCAGAGATAGAAGAACAACTAAAACCAATAGAGCTAAACCCCAACTGCATACAACAAGCATCCAATGATGATATTGTGGAAAAATAGATCAATGGCACTCACCAACAAAGGATCCAACTTTATCGAGTTGTCAAAGTAGGGCAACTCCTGCACTAAGGCAAGTGGCTTACCCAGGGCAAAATTTAGTAGAAATTTCCTCATCCAATGGGGGAACTCAATGAAATCGAGACTATTGGTTCCTAAGGGGGCGGGGATTGATCCATATGGATGTCGATGGCCTGCCACCTATTGCAACTGGCTCATTTTGGGAGTTTTTTTCCCAGTTTTCGAGTCCCTGACTTGTGGGGACATTTTAAGGCCCTAAGCCATGTTTTTTAGGGATGGACCTTTCCAACAGGCTATTGTGTGCCTAAAGCAAAGGCCATATGAACAATTTACAACCCTGGTAATTTTATATACTAACTTACCCAAACATAGCCCATGTGACTTTTGGCGCTTCATCTCCTAGGGGTAGGTTTTTTGGATGTCTAGGGTTTTTGAAATTCTTGTTTATTGTAAGAAGACCTTCAAAGCCTCATTGTAATCATCTTCTTGCGAATGAGCACAATCATCAAATATCTTCTCAGAGATAAGCCACCACCATTCTAGCAAGCTTGTTTTTGCTGCATTTTACAGTTTCAACTTATTTCCTTGTTGAATAGAAACCAATTTTACTGCATATCTGTTATTATGTGTTAAGCATATTTCGATAATAAGCTATATTCATTTTGTTCTGCAAATATATTCTGGATCAATGCATAAGTATTCTCTATTCAACACCCATCCAAACACACTTAACTATGGATTTGTTAACAAATAAAGTCAGTGTTCACATTCTCAAACTTATTATGTTCATGTTTTCATTCATTCTCAATGAACATTTTAGTGGGTGCTAGTTTAACTATTGATTTGAATTTCATGTACTTATTTTGTTCATGTTTTCATTCATTCTCAATGAACATTTTAGTGGGTGTTATCTTAAGTATTGATTTGAATTTCCTTAGACATGAGCCTAAATTATAACGAGGGATAGATAAGACATTTTGACTAAATTGATCCCAAAGAACAAAGTTGTACAACCAAATATTGATTCAAAAATTTATTCAACCAAAAAGATTTTCATGATAGTGTATTTTATCTCTTTTAATTCATAATAGATTAGGAGTTAAGATGAATTATACTAGTTAATAATTATATAATAATATTAATACTTTTATATATGTTATATAAATTACAATTTTTTTTCAAAATATTATACAACAGTTTTTATATTTTATATAAACTTATTATCTTTCATTTAATATACCAAACATTCTTCTAATTTTTATTTATTATATAGAATAATTTTTAATTTATAAATTTATATTAGTAAATTCTTGTTATTAAGAGGGTTGAAGATGAAAAGCACTTTCTCTTAAATTGCCCAACATATAAGCAAATTAGAATTCAATTTCAAAAGATGTGTCACACTACCAATCTTGCTAACCTTTTAATTCACCAAAACTATGATGATATTGGAAAGCTTTTCTTAATGCTTTTACAACACATAAATAAAATTGTAATGAATTACAATTAAGCCCTTACATTCTTAAAGTCTAGTGGACATTAATCATCATCATGATAAATATTGTTTAAAACCATGAGATATAGTGTTGCAAATGTTTATCCCATTTTGATATATCTCCCATTGTTAACTACACCTCCTTCCTACCTACTTTCTGGGCAATAACTTTTAAATATAATTTCGTATTATTTTAGAACTGAAAAAATTCAATACCCTTTTTATCAACTTATCAAATTCTAATTTGTAAATAACAACATGAATGACAACATACTCATTATGATCTTAACATGTCATTTATGGGTATTGAACAAGAGTGGGGAGGATAACAATCATTCCTCACAACTATCCAAGCTAAACCCAATAAACCTTCTTGACAAAGCCCTTGTAACGTGGTCAATATTGTCAGAACATATAATTTATAGCATCTCTTACATTGAACCATGAGCTTTCATCCACTACTAAACTTTTGAAAACTTCAATTAATCAATGTATTGTAAGCAATTCCACATTTCTTAAACAAAAAAAATGTCAAGAGTTGTTGTGCGATCCACTAAGAGTCGTGAGTTGTTGTGTGATCCACTAGGAGTCATGGATATACTATTTGTCACAACTATTTGTTACAGTCATGGATATAGAACAATCAAATTATATTTATGAATCTCATATCAATAGAATTATTTTAAGGAAAACAATTTCACAGTTCTGATTGTAGAGAGCTTTCATCTCTTCTCCATTATTGCTGGATATGCATTGTTTGAGCGAGTTATGTATATAGAGAAAAATAATCAAATTATTATTTGGAGAAAATAAATTTTATATTAAAAAAAATATGATTTGTAAATTAAAATAAAGTTTAAAATGTGATAATACATTGTTTAATGTATAAACAATTAAACTTCAGAGAAATTAATAACTCTGAATTTTCCAATTAATCATGAAAACTCAACCAAAAAGTTTCAAGGAAAAAATATTCAATTTTATTAGCATTTGAATAGTTTATACAAAATGTTAAATTTGGCAACAAGATAAATAAAATATTTCAAACTTAATTTGAATAGTTTATACAAAATGTTAAATTTGGCAACAAGATAAATAAAATATTTCAAACTTAATGTAACATCCCGCTCAAGCACTCACAAAACTTATTATTTGAGGACACTCTCTCGCAAGTGATCCATATTTTACGGATGATGAACCACTCTAACCGCGATGATGATGCTACCATGATTGATGACATGATACTTTTACCATTGTTGTATACAGATGCTATGGACTTAGTTTCATTGAGTGTGCAGTGGTTTCAGACCTGAGGATGCAGAGAAGAGTCTATGGAATTCCTTGGACCCTGGATTGAGTCGGGGGCTATTTGAGTTGTTTCTCATTTACAAAGGATACAGTGGTTTGATGATATGCTATTCTTTATGATATGTTTTGGATATGATCCGACATGATTCATTGATGATGCAGTCGGACGATAGCTTCGTCAATTTCAAACTCACATAAGGGCCACACACGGTTCCGTAAAGAGGAGGGAGAGGTGGTAGATCCCTCGCCACGCCCACACCTCCACTGCATCAATTGCAGGTTAACGACACCTAGTTCGAGAGGGCCCATGATGCCTGGAGGGCGTAATCATGACAAGCCGCTTCACCATCTCGAACTCCAGGGTTAACGACACCTAGTTCGATGGGTTCCACGATGCCGTGAGGGCGGACTGAGACAGTCACTCAATTTTTTTTATAAGGGGCGCGCAATAAGGTTGGGGTCTTATTCCTTAGAAGCCCTTAGTCTCCACAAGTTCACGACTGAAGTTGACTCTATGAGGGGTTATAGATTCTACCACCATTGCTAAAAGGAAAGTGGCACCCTTTGAGCACGGAGTGTCCCGAAGGGCACGTCGCGACGGTTAGTCTGTAAGCAAATGAGTGGCACTTTGAGCACTCCGAGTATCCTGAAGGGCACGCCGCTTGGTTGAAGAGGAAGGAACCACTGACCCTAAGACATTAACGCCGAGAAATTCTTAAGGATGACTTCAATTTAAATATCACTGCTCGCATCAAGACCAAGAGTTAAAAACACCTCTCAGTAATGTGACAAGCCCTAAGGAAGCAAATTGCAAAAATAAACCTAGGAGTAAGATAAAACCCTTCTAGGTGTGAATTAAAGACTTGTTAAAGTAAAGGGAATGAAGTGACAAGAGATTTAAATTAATTAAAGCCCATGGCCTTTAAATTAAGAAGAAAATAAATAAATAAATAAATAAAATATAACTACATATGAATAAATAAATTATTAAAGTAGGGAAGAGTATTAAAGGATGGAGTCTTTAAAATGTTGAAAAGATAAAAACTAGTTATCTTTAGTAAAAACAAGAAGAGAGAATTAATTAATGAAAATTAGGAATTTATGAGCAACAAGGAAAGGAATAACAGAGTAAATTCATGAAAGGAATACCACGAGTAAATTAAGGAAGGAATAATTAATGAGTACCATGAAAGGAATAATTAATGAGTAAATTAAGGAAAGGAATAATTAATGAGTAAATAAGGAAAATTTAAGGAATAATTAATGAGTAAATTAAGGAGAGAATTAAGGAATGATTGAGGAGAAATTTAAGGAGTGATTTGAGGAAGTGAGGGAAATCTGAGTCTTAAACTATTAAAAGAAATTAATTTTAGAGAATCATAGGGATGAGTGACACATGGATCTTGGAGACTGGGAGAGTTGCCACAAAGATTAATTAATTAATTAATGATTTGTGAATTAGGTCAGTCTCAAAATTGTTAAAAAAGAGAAGGAAGGGAAGGAAGAAGGGGGGACTAAGCAGCTGTAATTCATTCGCCACTGAAGCTGAGGTCTTGACGGATTGCTTGTGGGAGTTGGGTATATTAGGGAAGCCCGCCTGTTGAGGCAAGTGTGGGCCGAGACGCTTATTTTATTTCGTTTGTGTGGCCTCGGCGTGCTCTGGGGCTGGGGAAGAAGAGCACCTCCCCAGCTTATCGGGAGGTACCGCGAGCTTTGGTCGGCAAGGTAAGCTGCACTATTTAGAGCGGCACGACGAGGGTCGCCCGCCAAGCGGGTGGCCAAGGTATGATTTTTAATTAGTAGAGTAAAATGCCGCTTTGTATCCCAGTCATTGTTACAAGGATAGTATGATGAGATTGTTTGGCTTTATATTTTGAATTTTCGTTCCGCAATGATATGTAGAGCTGTTTATATTTGATCATGTGTCACCTTAGTGCATTAGGTGATGTTGTTAATATCTTATTTTAAAAAAATGAAGTAAAAGGTAACTTTCCCATTGTACTGGCTATTCGTGAGACGAACTAAGGGGTCGCTATTAATTCTAAAATCAGTATTGTACCACACAATAAAGAAAGACTTATTCAATTTTATAAACATTTAGTAGTATAACCTGGGTTAAACTCACAACTACAAATAAAAATATTTTAAAGTCCTAAAAATATTGGCTAAGCAATGAATATTGAGAAATTTTAAAAATAAATAAATAAAACCATTAATAAACCGCTAATTCTTCATATAATAAAATAAGCTTCCTAATGAATCAAACATGATTTAATATATTTTTATCCATACAACACCAAGTTGGTATTTACTTGAGCTGATGCGAATAAATTTCTTCAGCCTTCGCTCTCTAATCACGTCAAGTCATGACTACACAGTGCTTTCTGGAATACTCCCTGAAGACAAGACCAAGAGTTTTGTCTTTCCATCCACATTTAGATTCTAATGGTTCCTGACTGTTCCTCCATTTAGATTCTAATGAAATTATTTTGTTTTCAAATGCTTACACTATTTGTCGCGCAAGATCAATCGATATTTTCTATACGATTTTGGGTACATTCCATTTTTGTTGGAGCATGTGAGTGCAATTATATTTGGTTCTAATTTTCTGGATGAAGATGTTGGATACACCTACCACACTTAGAGGGGGGTGAATGAGTGTGAGGCTCTTTAATCCCAAAACTTCCCTCTTGCACAAAAACTCATCAATTAGCATTCAACATTTTATTCATTACTCATTGATGTCATTTATAACCAGTTAGATGTGAGCACATATCAGTAACATATATCAGCAATATATCATCAACAAGTCATCATCACAATGATCACAAAGAACACAAGATGTATGTACAATTTTCTTTTTATTACGGACTACAATCCTTGGGTTTATCAGCAACAACTGAATAGAGTACAACTCTACAAGAGCACCAGCTCTATATGCAAGACTCCCTCAGCATCAACTGAGATGAGGCAACAATCATCAAAAGATGTCAATCTGTCAACAGGTAGGCGACCTGTCAGTAGTGCAGCCTGCGTGTGAATGCGCTCTGGCTCACTACAGCCCGTGTGTGAACGCGGCCAGTGTATAATATAACAAGCGTATGCTCTTGAGCTCTTAGGGTTTTGATTTGCTCCACATGCCCAGATCCTCTACAACCTGCAATCACTTTATCTTCTGTCTTCCACTGTCCAAACTGACCCACAACCAGTCACAATACATCCAAGCTCTCCAATAGCTTGCTCATGCTCCACAACAAGTCAATATGAATGCTATCTCAATCATTTATAAACAAAAGTATACCATAGCAATCATGTCACTACTGAATCACAAGAGTGTTGCTCACTCCATCCATCAAATCAACCAAATAGAGCCACATCATAGAATCCATACCAAGAATGCCCTAAGCATTCACAACATATCAAACAATAAAATCTATCAAGACAATAATGTAACCATACCGGTGTCTTAGTCATAGATCTGAGGCCATAGAATGAAGATCTGGAACCTGCCTCATCATCCAAGAGCTTGGCACCAGCTCAAACACAAGTCTCCATGATTTTATTGAGTCCACGCTCCTTGAACACAGTCAGCCCGCATGTACACGCACCCTATACACAGACAACCCGTGTGTACATCAGAAAATAGGGTTTTCTGTGACTCCGAGACTTTTTCCGTCAAGTTCTCCGATATTGCCAAAACTTTGATGCGTCCATGAGATCCTCCTCTCGCTCTCTTCCTCAGAATAGATCTTCAATCATGCTCAAGATATCCACATCAATAGGATGCTCTCACAAGAAGCTCTCCATTAATTCATAAAGGATTCTTTCCAAAATTTGTATCTTACAAGAGATCCTAGCTTTTTATTTATACTTTCATCTTCTAGGTCACTTGACCCATTTTTAGTTTACTTAACCCATTTCTAGGTCTCTTAATCCATTTTCCTTATTTTATGGTTAACCACTTTCCATGAATAGAAAGTTCTCCAATACTTTATCATTTAAATATTCCTTCTTGATTTTGTTACTTTTCTTTATTATTTAAATAATCCATCTTGATTTTGTTACTTTACTTTATCATTTAAATAATGATTTCTTCTTTTCAAGTACTTTTACTTCTTTGACCTTTTGGGGCTTCAAGTATTCATATGGGGGTCATCCAACTTCATAAGGCCATAACTCTCAAACCGTGAGGAGTTATGTGATATTCCACATACCACCGGAAATGGCATGACAAGCACTATCCATATAGGATAGTTTCACCAACAAATTCATTGATCTTCATCTCATTAATCCACATACAAGAATGGATCCTCTTAGTCCACAAAGCATCTTCCCATGAGGGCTTTCACCATAAGGGGACCACTTAGAAGTTCATCCATTTGTGCACCTTATCAACCATGATAATAAAATAATGATTCATCTCTGCATCTATTGGTTTCCACTTGGACATATAACATTCTCATCAAGGGCATCATATCAATCAATTACTTGACATCA
>SNQJ01S0015715.1:0-12019 GCA_010110895.2 Picea sitchensis | reverse complement strand
TTTTTTATTTGGAGGGAGGTCAATTATTTTAGTTGGTGACTTGGAACAACTACCTCTGGTTATGGATAAACCTGTTTATGAATGTGATCATATCGTGAAAGGATTATGAAGATCATTCACAAAAGTTGCAACTCTTGATATTGTGTTTAGGAAAGATGGAAAAAACAATGATCATAAATGTTTTAGCAATGATCATAAATGTTTTCGACATATTCTAATGAATTTAGAGATGAAAATCCTACTTTAGAGAAAAGACAATTACTAATGACATGTATATATAGCAATATGGATGCTTCCACATAGGATCTATTTGATAAGGAAATACATTTGTTTGCAACAAATGATGATGCACACAATCACAATAAGAGTTCTTTGAGATCATTGAATCTCCCAGTTGCATGTAGTGTTGTTACAAGAGTAAGTTGTAACTATTTGATTGAAGCTCATCACAACAAATTGGACACTGAGTTGCTTATTGTTGTTGGAGCTCGAGTGATTCTTACTTCTAACTTATGGACCAATGCATGAATTATCAATGGTGCCCTTGGGGTTGTTGAATAGATTGTGTATAGTATTGGAATATCCCCTCCTAAACCTCACACATATATTTTAGTTAGATTTGATAACTATGTAGAGGTTCCATGGGATGAAGCATTCCCTCAAACTGTCCCTATTATACCAATTGAAAGAGGAAAATAAAGACAAATTCCATTGAGACTTGCTTGGGTATTAACAATACATAAGTCATAGGGATTAACATTAGAGAAAGCAACTATTAATATTGAGAAGACAAAGCAACAAAGTCTAACTTTTACTTCCATATATTGAGTTAAATATCTGTATGGTATTTGATTTCAAGCTCCATTTTCATTTGAACGATATGAAAAGATAGCAAAGTGTGCAGGTGTATGTAAATGAAAAGAAGAATAATATACATTGATATAAAGAACTATGTAATATATATGTTATTCAGTATCTTCAAATATATGTTTAAATATATTTGTGTTATATTACTTTGTTATTATTCACCTTTTTTATCATTCAAAATTGTTCATTTGTTATTATTCAAGTTCTTAACGATATAATGTAAGATATATGGTATTAAATATTTTCATTTTATCACTTTGTTACTATTCAAATTGATGATGATGTAAATTTTATGATTTTTTTTGTTTTGTGACATTTTTAATTATCAGATTGAAATATATACAACATCATAGATTATACTTATTAAATATCATTTAAAGAAAACATATATACACAATAAGCAAAATCTGAAAAATTTGGACAAGGAGTTGTTGGCCATGATTGTAACCATCCTAAACCCATCTTAACGATGGTTCTACGAAGCACTGATAGGAATCAAATCTCTTGAGTTGAAAAACATTTCTTTTTCACTCTAAAATGGGTTATGGAGGAAGTTTTTTCACCTCGAGATATTTGATCTCTCTTGGTGCTTCGTTGAACTATAGTTAAGATGGGTCTAAGCTTGGGAAAAACTAGGGCCAATGGGAAGTCATATGGAAGAAAGAGGTAGAGTCTATAAGCCATGCACTATGCCTTCAATATCTTACTAAAGGTGCAACAAAATCCATGTCCACCATCCTCTTGAGATTTTTTTCAAAAACATAATCATTATTTTCCTTCTTATTCTTATTCTTCTCTTCCATGCAGTACATTATAAAATTCCTGACCTTGCCACAATTCAAACATTTTTCCTTGAACTTTCTAGGAGATTTATGTCTCCCACAAGATTTGGATCTACAATTTTCTCTCYTATTYCCTTTMTCCTTGTATCTTCCATGAACATCTATGTACTTATTGGTGGAGTTTGAATATTTTCACCTCAACTCCTCTAATAATAAATTAGCCATGACCTCATCAAGCACATATTTATTCATAGTGATTCCAATCGTCGTTACCAAGATTTMCCATGAATATGGAAATGAACACAAAAGGGTCATAGAATGATCCTCCTCATTTATATTCACTTGAACTAAAATAAAATAAGTAACACTAGTATTWATATKMATTTRKRTTCWCWYSWACTAAAATCAYGATCACCCATTCTCAAGGAAAACAAAATTTTCCACAGAAAWAGTTTATTAACCAAGGATTTAGCTTGATACAAATGCCTCAAATTCTTCCATACATATAGTGTGGTTTTTTCTTCAAAATTTTTCAATAATACCAAATAGGGGAAACATTCTCGAATAAGGCTTCTTTCCTTTCTCTCCAACACYACCCGCTCTTAATTTATTATAACAATGGGTTTGGTTCTAGACACTACAACCCATTGAACTTAATCTATGARAATATCCCCCATATTGATATTCTACAACTCAAAGTTACTACAATTAAACTTCTCCATTTCTAATCTACAAAAACTTGTCATTTACCTACAACACAATTTCCTTATGCGCAATCTCCCACTCCAACAATGATTAGATCTAGAAACCTTGCCCCTAACACCTTGGAATTGAGGTAATCAAGCTCTTATATGATGCAAGCCCCCTATCCCCCTTAAGGGTTGCACGAACTCCCAGTCAGGATCTTCTGATTCCGGAGCCGAAATGGCTCTTCTGGTTCCAAACTGGAATCCTTTGAATGAACATACAGGTCCCCCACAAATACTCAGTTGGCTTTTCCAAGCACCAAGCGTGAGCTCCCACAGCACACGACCAAGCATCATGACCTTGCGCTAAGCCAAAAAGGGCGCTTCTCATGGACTGAAACTTCACAAGTCAAGCGTACCGTCCCTTTGTCCTTCGAATCCTCAGTCGTCGAAATGACGAAATTTCCCAGCGCCTGTTCTTTCAGGTTTTCGCGTTTTGCGAAATCTGAGTGCAAGGGATATCTCTACTCCTTAGAATCCCAGGTTGTCGAAATGTCGAAATGCTGAAATGTCGAAGTGCCTTGGCGTTCGATCAACGGCTCACAATAATCCCTCGGATCTACGGTCCACGTTTGACCTCGCTGTTTCACTATTTCGCGATTCAGGGTTTGGAGAGAAAAGGATCTTTGTCCTACCAACTCGTGGTATCTGAAATCGCGAAATGGACCAATGGTCCAGAGCTGCCTATGATCGATAGTTCATGTCAAATCACAATTTCGTGATTCAGGGTTTCGAGAGACAAGGATCCTTGTCCTTCCAACTCACGGTACCCAAAATCGTGAAATGGACCAACGGTCTAGATCTATTTGAGATCAATGGTCACTATTCCTTCTGAGATTTGGATGTCAAAAAGCCCTCGCCGCTAACCTCCTCGCAGCTCCACCTGATCCAATGACTGGCAGGGTTTCAACGTTTCTCCTCAAGAACTCTCCATTGTTCATTTAGATCTTCGAGGTCTCCCCTCCCAGATCTACACAACATTAAAGCCTACACTTCTCCCTCAAATCGGACAGTGTGTGGGATCTTTCACCGCGATCCAACGCTCGACGACGTTCTTCCTCCTGAGATTTTACTCACTTCAAACTTAGAATATTTTCTAAGTCTTCGAAGACTCTGTCTTCGTTCCTTCCAGGGAATGAGTTCCTAGATCTCGATAACACTTTCCGAAGTGTTATCCCTCTTGAGCTTCACCTTGTGTAGGCTTCGAATTCCCGCACACTCCTTGTGTCTAAGGGATTTCGATAACTTGGATCCAAGGGGTTTTTCACAGAGAGATTCCTCCTCATCTCCTGATGTTCTCTCCTCGCTCGATGCACACCTTGCAGAGCTTCAATGAAGAGAAACAATTGAAACTGGAAAAACTCACAATTCCATCCACTTGTTCATGTAAACAGAAATGAAAGGAAAATTCACACAGTCCAGATACCATACATCTGGATCAATTTTCCATTCTTTTATATTCACAAGTTCCCAATGGCTACAAAATAAATTCAAAATTACAGTAACGCAAAACACTAAGATCTCCTGCTAACTCGCAGTTCTCTCTTACAACTAATTTCTCTCTATATTCCACCTCTCTCTAACTAGGTGTACAAACTTCTACATAACTCAAAAATGTTTCTAGGGTTTCCCCTAGCTACTTTCCTACTCTAAAATTCATCCTACACTATCTTAGTTCAATTGCATTTCAGAGCCGAAGTGGAAACTCCTGCTCTGTTTGCAATTTCAAAAATTGCCTCAAAGGGTAAAATTTGGCACCAGTTCAAGCGTGCCTCCAAAGGTGAATTATGGCGCTGAGTGGAGGAAGATTCTGAAATCGGTTGTAACTTCTCATGTTGAAGTTCTGGAATAACTCTAACATGTTGAGTGGTCCCATCTCTGTGCGCTTTCCAACAATGCTCCTCCATCATACTCCCCTTGACAAAAATCCATGGACTCCTGTCCATGAGGTCCTCTACTGACTTTCCCTGCTTCTAGATAGCAGCTTCATTTTTCCAACTGGCATCTTCGATTAGGTGTCCTTTCCATTTGACCAGATACTCAAAATAAGTCTTCCTCCTGGTCTTCTTTCCAATCCTCTGATTAACAAATTTCTCCATCTATGGCTTTTCTGCCACAGGCATCTGTTTCTCCAATTGAACTTTTCCTTAAGATTCTGACCCTTCTGTTTCATCTTTCTTATACGGATACAGGTCTAAAACATTGAATATGGGTAAAATTCCCACACCATATGGAAGCTTGATCTCATAAACATTTGCATCAAACTTCCTCGAGATCTTACAGGGTCATGTCTTCTTCATCTTCAATTTGTTATATGTTCCCCTAGGGAGCCTTTCCTTCCTGAGATGTGCTAAAACCTGATCTCCCACTTCAAATTGAAGTTCCTTGTGATGTTGATCAACTCTGTGCTTGTATTTCTTATTAGAAATCTCTATCTGTCCTTTGATATGGATATGGAGTCGCTCCATCTCCGCAGCAAAATCCTCTGCTCCAACGCTCCTGATCTCACCTTGTTCCAAGTCTCTCAATTCAAACACTCCCCTAGGTTGCATTCCATAGAGTATTTGGAATGGGATCCTTCCAATGATTCTATTTGGTGAGTCATTGTATGCAAATTCTTCTTGTGCAGAATTTGATCCCACTAGTCATGGTGTTCAGTAACCAGGCTTCTCAATAAGTTCCCCAAACTTCTATTTACCACCTTAGTCTTCCCATCATTCTGAGGGTGATAAGTTGATATGAAGGAAAAATATGTCACTATATTCTTCCACAACGTCCTCCAAAAGTGACCAACAAATTTTGTGTCTATCTGAGACAGTGCTCCTGGGTAGACCGTGAAGTCTCACAATTTCTATGAAAAACAGATTTGCAACATGTGTTGCATCACTGGTCTTCTGGCATGGGATGAAATGTGCCATCTTTGAAAACCTATCCACCACCACAAATATGGAATCGAATCCCCTTTGTGTTCTTGGCAATCCCAACACGAAATCCATGCTTATTCCATCCCAAGGCCTCTCTGGTATTGGCAATGGTTGATACAATATAGTGTCCTGTCTTTTCCCCTTTGCATGTTGGCAGATCCTACATCTGTTCACAAATTTTATCACCTCTGTTCTCATACCTGGCCAATAGTATGAACTACTCAATTTTGAAAATGTTTTATCATGGCCGAAATGTCCACCCAATCCTCCACTATGCTTCTCCTTCAGAAGATTGTTCCTCATTGAGCATCTTGGTATGCACAATTGATTTCCTCTGAACAACAATCCTTCATGAACCATATACTTTGTCCACTAACTTCTATCTCTCAGTACAGGGCTTGTACATGCTTCATAGGCCTCCTTGAAATTTGTATCATCAAAATACATATCCTTAAGGTGTTCAAACCCCAAGGTCTCCACCTGGAATTCCTGCATGATCAAACATCTCCTGCTTAACGCATCAACAACCTTGTTAGCATTACCAGCTATATGTTTTATGAAAAAAGTAAAATTTTGCATAAATTCAACCCATTTTGCATGCCTCTGATTCAGTTTTTCCTGTCTGGTTATGAATTGCAAAGCTTGGTTATTGCTATACAAGACAAACTCTTGCGGGACAATATAATTCCTCCATTTCTTCAAAGCTTGAATTATGGCATAAAACTCCTTGTCATATGTGGAGTATTTCTTCTTAGTCTCATTCAACTTATTGCTAAAATAGGCAATGTGTCTATTATCCTGACTCAAAACTACTATTGCAACTCCACTTGCGTCACATCTTACCTAAAATGTCTTCCCAAAATTCGGCAAGACTAGATCTGGTCATTCTGTTATCTTCTCCTTCAGTATATTGAAGCTCTTTTCGACCTCCTCTATCCATTTAAAAGACTTGTGTCGCTTCTTTACTGTAGCCATCATTGGTGCACAAATTCCACTGAAGTCTCTAATGAACTTCCTATATAAACTTGTTAAACAATGAAAGCTCCTTACTTCAAACATGCTCCTTGGTGACGACTATTCTCTGATCACTTTCACCTTCTCTGGATCCATCTTCAGTTCATTCGAAGAGATCATGAAACCCAAATAAATGAGTTATGTCTTCATAAAAGAGGACTTCTTCAAATTGATCAATAGTTTCTCATGTTGTAGCCTCCTCATTACTAGAGTTAGGTGCCTCAAATGCTCCTCTTTAGTCCTGCTAAAGATCAGTATATCGTCTAGATATAAAACCACGAACTTGCCAATGGAATCTTTCAGAATTTCATTCATCAGCCTCATAAAAGTTCTCGGGGAATTCGTCAAGCCAAATGGCATAACCAACCACTCATATAGACCTTCATTCATCTTAATGGTTGTTTTCCACTAATCACCTTCTCTCATCCTGATCTGGTGATATCCACTTTTCAGATCTATCTTAGAAAAAAAAATTGCTCCACNATTCGTCAAGCCAAATGGCATAACCAACCACTCATATAGACCTTCATTCATCTTAATGGTTGTTTTCCACTAATCACCTTCTCTCATCCTGATCTGGTGATATCCACTTTTCAGATCTATCTTAGAAAAAAAAATTGCTCCACTTAAGCAATCCATTAAATCATCCATTCTCGGTAAAGGAAATATGTACCTGATGGTGATCTTGTTGATGGCTCTCAAGTCTATGCACATTATCCATCCTCCATCTTTCTTTGGGCTTAACACAGTTGGTACTGTGCATGGGCTCAAAATTTCTCTGACCAAACCCTTATCCAGAAATTCTTTGACTTGGTTCTTCACCTCCTCATTTTCTCAAGGTGTTAATCTGTACGCTGCCTTGTTCAGCAGGCTTGCTCCTAGTATCAATTCCATATGATGACTGATACTCCTAATGGGTGGCAATGAGTTTGGCAGCTCATCCACCACTATATCAAAAAAAATATCCAGCAGCTCCTGAACTTCTTCAGGAAAATCATCCATTGACGTACTCATAAGGATGACTATGGGATTCCTCACCACAATGAACTATATCTCTTGTTCTTCCTTGACTTCTTTTAGGAGTTCCTTCCCACTCATGAGAAGTATGCTTGTGATGGATTCCTCTTTCTCTCTCTTCTCCTCCATTGGAAACAACATATGCATCCTACCATTCTTCTCCAATGTATATGTATTCTTCCTTCCATATTGAATGAAATTCCTGTCAAACTGCCATGATCTTCCCAACAAAATGTGGCATACGTCCATGGGAATTACATCACATAGGATTTCATCTTTATATCCTCCTATTTTAATTTCAACCAGACATTGTTTAGTGATTGTTACATGGTGTCCTTTTTGCATTCATAAGACTTTGTATGGCCTTGGATGTGCAGTTGTCTTTAGATCCAATATATCCACCATCTCCATGGATACTATGTTGTCAATACTCCCACTGTCAATGATCACCTTGCATACTTTATCCTTAGTCTTGCAAGTTGTCCTGAAGAGACTGTTTCTCTGCATTAGTTTTTCAATTTCTGCCTCTAGTTTTAAGAGAACTTTTATCAACATCAGGGATGCTCCATCCTCTGCTCCATCTGCTTCAACATCTCTTCGTTGCGCTTCTGAAATGTGAGCTTCTCCTCCTTCCTTCTTCTTCTCAGTACATTCCCAAGACATGTTCCCTATCTTTCCATAGTTATAGCACCTTACTCCAACTCTGACTCTTCTTCTAGAAGAGTTTCTTCCACCAATCTATCTCCCTCGTGAACTTCCTCCTCGTTCTGACTGATTGTGTGGTTTCTCAGCCTCATCCTTAGACTGATGTGCTCTGTCATGGTTAAATCCCTTACTTTTGCTTGGGATCGAGCCTTTACCTCTTCCTCGCTAGTTTTTTTTTCTGAGCAACTTCTCCTCTGCCTTCAGTGCCCACAGTCCTCGTCCTAGATTTCATATCTCAAGCCATTTATATATCTGGTGAATTTCTCTTCGTCTCTCTCCCATTGTCTAGTTCTGATGTTCGATCGGTAGAACTCCTCGATGTACTCCTTGACTGTCATCCCTTTCTGTCTCAAGTTCTATAGCTTCCTGAACATATTGATCTGGTAGTCTTTGGGTATGAACTTTTCCTTTAATATGGCTACCATCCTGTCCCAAATTTTTATCCTTTGTTTGCCTTTACTTCTCCTCTTAGCCTGTAGTTTGTCCCACCACAATGTTGCATGCCCTTTTAGCCAGGTGAATGCCTGCTTCACCTTCTCCTCATTGAAATCTTCATAGTCGAAGTGTTTGTCCATGGACCTTATCCACTCCAACAGTTCTTCAACATCTAGATTTCCCTCATACATGGGGACCTCTATCTTAGCTCTACCTCCCAATCTGGGCACTGCTCCCAAATAAAGTTCTTCTGCAGCATCATCTCCTGTAGCTTCTTCAACCTCAACCTCTTCACTTTCTGTATCACTGACATCCCCAATGTTAGGTGCTCTTCTCTGTGCTTCTTCCATTGTTTTCAATCAGGCGCGAAGCTCTCGCATCTCCCTCTCTACAACACGGTTGGCTAAAGGCGGCTCTCATATTCTTGGCGACATTATGTTGACTATCTGTCACACACACAATACAACTCTGAGTTCTCTGTCTCCTTCTTTTCCTCCTTTGCCTGAAGTCTACAGAAAAAAAACTTAGGCTCTGATAGCACCTAATGCAGGCCCCCTATCCCTCTTAAGGGTTGTGCAACCTCCCGATCAGGATATTCTGATTCCAGAGCCGAAATGGCTCTTCTGGTTCCAAACTAGAATCCTTTGAACGAACACACAGGTCCCCCACAAATGGTCAGTTGGATTTTCCAAGTGCCAAGCGTGAGCTCCCACAACACACGACCAAGAGTCGTGACCTTGCGCTAACCCAAAAAGGGCACTTGTCGTGGACCAGAACTTCACAAGTCAAGCATCTCGCCCTTTGTCCTTCGAATCCTTGGTCGTCGAAATGCCAAAATGTCCCAATGCCTGTTCTTTCGGGTTTTCGCATTTCACGAAATTTGGGTGGAAGGGATATCTCTACTCCCTGGAATCCCCGGTTGCCGAAATGCCAAAATGACGAAACGTCGAAGTGCCTTGGCATTTGATCAATGACTCACAATAATCCCTGGGATCTATGGTCCACGTCCAACCTAGTTGTTTCTCTCTTTTGCGATTCAGGGTTTTGAGAGACAAGGATCTTTGTCCTTCCAACTCGCGGTATCCAAAATCATGAAATGGACCAATGGTCCAGAGCTGCCTGTGATCGACGATTCATGCCAAATCATGATTTCATGATTTCACGATTCGGGGTTTTTAGAGACAAGGATATATGTCCTTCCAACTTGCGGTACCCGAAATCACGTAATGGACCAACGATCCAGAACTATTTGAGATCGATGGTCACTATTCCTCCTGAGCTTTGGACATAAAAAATCCCTCGCCACTAACCTCCTCCTAGCTCCACCTTATCCAACGGCTGGTGGGGTTTTGGGGTTTCTCCTCAAGGACTCTCCACCGTCAGTTCATATCTTCGGGGTCTCCCCTCTTGGATCTACGCAGTGTTAAAGCCTGCGCTTCTCCCTCAAATCGGACGGTCTGCGGGATCTTCCGTCGTGATCCAACGCTTGATGATGTTCTTCCTCCTGAGCTTTTACTCACTTCAGACTTAGAATATTTTCTAAGTCTTCGAAGAGTGGTCTTCGTTCCTTCCAGGGAATGAGTTCCTGGATCTCGATAACACTTTCTGAAGCGTTATCCCTCCTGATCTTCACCTTGTGTAGGCCTCAAATTCTTGCGCACTCTGTGCGTCTAAGTGATTTTGATAACTCAGATCCAAGGGGTTTCTCACAGAGAAATTCCTCCTAATCTCCTGATGTTCTCTCCTTGCTCGATGCACATCTTGTTCCTGGAAAAACTCACAGTTCCATCCACTTGTTCATGTAAATAGAAATGACAGGAAAATGCACACAGTCCACATACCATACATTTGGATCAATTTTCCATTATGTTATATTCACAAGTGCCCAATGGATATAGAATACATTCAAAATTACCGTAACACAAAACACTAAGATCTCCTGCTAACTCACAGTTCTCTCTTTAAACTAATTTCTCTCTGTATTCCAGCTCTCTCTAACTAGGTGTACAAACTTCTACATAACTCAAAAATGTTTCTAGGGTTTCCCCTGGCTACTTGCCTACTCTAAAATTCATCCTACGCTATCTTAGTTCAGTCGCATTCCAGAGACGAAGTGGAAACTCCTGCTCTGTTTACAATTTCAAAACTTGACTCAAAGGGTAAAATTCCGCATCGGTTCAAGTGTGCCTCCAAAGGTGAATTTTGGTGTTGAGTGGAGACGGATTCTGAAATCGGTTGTAACTGCCCACATTGAAGTTCTAGAAGAAATATCACGTGTTGATTGGTCCCACCTCTGTGTGCTTGCCAACGATGCTCCTGCATCATTATACCAAATTAAAGGAAGAATAGGTGAGAAATACGATTTTTAAACTAATCTATGAGGGGAAAATGTGAATCAACTAAAAATATAATAGTTGCACAAATTAAATAAGCAATAAATCATAAACAAGAAGATTTTTAGGGAAAACCCTTCCAAAAACAAAAAACCCACACTCTAAAGAACACTTAATGTATTATTCAACAACCAAATGGTTATAATACAAAGACTTTTTGGTCTCTAGTGTTGTGCAGGATCCTAATTCTTGAGAAATTTAAATTTTGGCACCATAACACTAAGATAAAACTCTCTCTCTGATTTCCTTCAACCCTATAACTCAATAAATAGGAATAGTAAAACGATAAACCATTTATGATTTACCATTCCTATATACTACAAACCACTAGGTGGTTATTCCATGCAACTCATCTACTCTACTACAACATTACAATTATTTTATGCTCAATTAGAAGACTGCAAGTATTCTCTATTCAACACTTGTCCAAACAATGTAACTATGGATTTGTAAACAAATAATGTCCAAGTTTACATTCTCAAACTTATTTTTTTCATGTTTTCATTCATTCTCAATGATGTACTTCACTTCTGTACTACACTTATTCTCTTCTCTTCTCAACTACAAAACACCTGATCCAGATGGATGTCGATGGCCTCCCACCTATTCCAACAGGCACATTTTGGCAGTTTTTTCCCTAGTTTTCGGGTCCGTGACTTACGAGACCGTTTTGAGGCCCTAAACAACATTTTTTAGGGATCTCCACAGTCGAAGATCGTATGCAAAAGTTAAAAACCAAGGAAGATGATGTACTAACTTACCCAAACGGGGCCCAAATGAATTTTGGCACTTCATCTTCTAGGGTTAGGTTTTTTGGATGTCTAGGGTTTTTGAAATTCATGTTTATTGTAAAAAGTCCTTCAAAGCCTCATTGTAATCATCTTCTTGTGAATGAGCACATTCATCACATCTATTCTTGGAGATAACCCCCCACCATTCTACCAAGATTGTTTCCATTGCATTTTACAGTTTCATCTTATTTCCTTATTGAATAGAAACCATTATTACTGTATATCTATTATTCTATGTTAAGCATATTTTGATAATAATATGTATTCATTTCATTCTGAAAATATATTTTGGATCAGTGGTATTAGAGCGGTATTCTCCTTGTCATTCTTAATGCATGTCCCCAA